>JAPCYS010000296.1:0-56030 GCA_028641055.1 Alopecurus myosuroides | reverse complement strand
TAGATGGTGCCGTGTGAGTGATCCACTATTATATAGGAGCCTTGCGGGTGCTCTCCAATACCTCACACTCACGTCCAGATATCGCTTGCATCTGTTTGTTCATGCATGACCCTCGAGAGTCCCACTTTCAGCTTGTGAAGCGCATCCTACGCTACTTGAAAGGCACCTCACATTTCGGTTTGCAGATTTTTCGGTCCACTCCTCATGATCTTGTTGCATATTCAGATGCCGACTGGGTTGGTTGCCCTGACACCCGTAAATCCACCTCGGGCTTTTGTGTATTTCTTGGGAGCAACTTGATCTCTTGGTCTTCTCGTCGCCAGCAAACGGTGTCTCGTTCCAGTGCCGAAGCGGAGTACAGGGCAGTGGCCAACTGCATTGCTGAGTCTTGTTGGCTCCGCCAACTTCTCCACGAGCTACATCATCCCCCTACTCGAGCCACTGTTGTTTACTGTGACAACATCAGCGCCATGTACATGACCTCCAACCCGGTCCAACATCAACGAACGAAGCACATCGAGATCGATCTTCACTTTGTTCGTGACAGGGTGGCGCTTGGAGAAGCTAGAGTGCTTCATGTTCCTACGAGCTCTCAGTTTGCTGATGTTTTTAGAAAAGGGCTACCCACTAGTGTGTTCCAAGATTTTCGTTCCAGTCTTAACGTCACCGCAAGCGTCGTTCCGACTGCGGGGGGCTGTTGAACACACTTTCTATCACGTTTATGTAACTGCCCCACCTAGTTAGGTGTTAGTGCCTAGTATCTAGGATCTCCCATTGAGATCGTGCACTCATATAACTGTATCCGCTGTGACTCGTAATACGATCAATCATTCATTCGTTATTCCATTGGAACTTCCCTTTGGAGCGCGGCCTGGCGCCGCCATGGTGGCCTACGGGGAAGGAGCCCTGGTGGGGCACGCATGGAGAGATTCCTGGCCGGGACTAAGAAAAGGAGGAAGGGGATGGAACAGAGGGAGAGGAGAGGAAGCGCCAGGGCGGAGGACTTACCGGCGGTGGCGGCGCCGGTTGCTTGAGTCGCGAGCGGAAGCCCTCCTCTAGGAACGCGAGCGGGAGCTTCCTTCTGTTCGCAGCAAACAGGTACGCGAGCGTGGGCGAGTTTTTCCGAGGCTTTCCGAGCGGGTAGGCTCGGAATCGTTTTGGTAGGGGACGTACGCGCGCGGGGGGCTTCCTTGAAATTGGACTAGTTTTTCCGAGATAGATTTCCATACCACTCCAAACAACAGAATTTGGACAACCAATTCCAAATCAGCAATTCCGGCCTATTTTTCCTACTCCGATCCATATTAATAGGTGCTGAAGTGGATGTATTTAGACATGTTTTATTGCTAGATACATCCACTTCAGCACCTATTAATATGGATCGGAGGAACAGGGGGTAATATAAAAAGGGAGAGACAGGGGTGATCCAAATAATCGCGACCGCACGTCGTTTAATCAAACGGTTAACGTCCGATGAGACCGAGTACGGAATCAAGCCGAGCGGACCCAAAGAAAAACCAACGCACGATCTCCTTTCCCTAGCCTCTTTCCATACAACGCATCTAAAATTACCGCCTCAATCCCAACCGGCCCAACAACGCCACAAACCTGCAGCCGGAGACACAAGGCCGACGCAGCCACAACGCCCCCTGCAAATCGTCAGCTCTCCGCGCGCATGCAAAATGCCGAGGCCGCAACTTACTGTCGGCGTCGAGAAGGCACTCCCTGGTCAACAACGACCTACTCGTCGTCGTCGCCGCAATCTCTAGGCACCGCAGCTTCCGCTCGCCGTTGAGAACGCACTCCATGGTCGACGAAGACTTGCTCGCCGTAGTCGCCGCATTCTCCGGGCACGTGGAGGCCACAACTTCCGCTCGACGCCCAGAACGCATTTCCTGGTTTCTAACGACCTGCTCACTCCCTGGTTTCTAGGACAAGTTGCCGCAACACTTGTGGGTACAAGTCAATTGCATTTGTCATGATGCAATAGTGACCAACGCTTTTCCGAAAAATGTCTGAGGCAACCAAGTAAATATCTTTGATAGTTATTGTTTGATCTGATTGCACACACATTGCATGATAAGGTGTTAGCTTCTTGTTTGAGCTGATTGCGCACGCATTGGATTATTCAGTTCAGGTCTTCCATGTGCTCTCTTTGCTACCAATGATAAGTGCCCCTATGTATATTTTTTCTCTACGCACATTCATGTTGAGCTATGATGTATGGCTCTTTGATATTTTTCTTTACATAATTACATGTGCAACGGGAAGCACGGAAGAGAATACCTGACCAATGGGCGTTTTTAGGGTTAGATAAAAATACCAAGGTGTAAATTTCTGATCAGTATTTTGTGCTTTGGAGCTGATGGTTATACAATGTTCTTTATGGCCTCTGCATCTTTATCTTTTAGTGATGATGGCGTAGCCAATGTTGTGTGATGAAATACCTCTAGAAAAGAAAGAGGTGAGTGTATATTGTTCCCTTGCTTCAAATGATTATCATACACGTTTTCTTAAATTAAACTTGTGGCTTACTTACATAGAAGATTGAATGATGAGTGTTTTATTTAGGACCAATTCTTTTCTTCATGAGTTAAAAATATGTAGACCAACAAAATCTATAGAAAGTGCAACTCACTCAAAAAGGCTGGGATTCAAAAGACTTGAGTTGCTTTCTGTGCCTAGCTGAAAGGCGTTAAAGAAAAGCGCTACCGGGAGACAACCTGTTTTCTTTCTCCGTTTTCAACCCGTTTTACGTCGTTTATTTTTGTTTTCTTTGCACCTCGGTGTTGTCTATTTCCTTAGCAACCCTGCTATATCTTTTATTTTGTGTCTTTGTTGAGCCAAGTAAAGCCTCTAGTGGAAAGTTGAGACTATATTTCCGATTTCTGCGCAGGAAACAGATTTCTGTTGTCCGCTGTTAAATTCGTATAAAATCGCAGAAAATTCAAAATGACCTGAGTTTTTTTGTGCGTAATCCTGGGCTATATAATAAACTTTTCCTAGTTGAACACTTTTTTATTTGAGAAAGATAAGATTTTCGGAAAAAAATCATCTTTACCTGATGTCTTGTTTTGACAGATTTATGCCAGTAATTGCATTTGCATCTTAATCTTTTTCTTTTGGTGTTATTTTGAGAAAAAAAGTTTTAAAAAGTTGTGACAGTAGCTAATGTGTTTATGAGTGTTAGGATTGTGTTGAAACTGAACCATGCAAATTTATTATTTTGATTGCACTAACGTTGCTAATGAAGATTGTGAGAAGTTTGGTGTGAAGGAAGTTTTCAAGGGTCAAGAGAAGAGGATGATATGACGTGATCAAGAAGAGTGAAGAGGCTAAGCTTGGGGATGCCCCGGAGGTACATCCCAGCAAATTCCAAGAAGACTCAAGCGTCCAAGCTTGGGGATGCCCAAGGCATCACCTTCTGCATCGACAAATTATCAGGTCACTTCTAGTGAAACTGTATTTTTATTCGGTCACATCTTATGTGATTTACTTGGAGCGTCTTTTATTTTTTCTTTCAGTTTGTTTTTATTTTTGAAATAAGCTTGGTTGTACCCCAGCATTCTTTTATTGGAGAGTGACACGCTCCGCTTTTTCATGGGAATACTTTGTATTCTTAATCTTTGTCTGGCTGTTGTATTTATTTAGCTCATGTTTTGCATTCATCTCTTATTTAGAGCTGTTAGTACTCTCTAGTTTTCATTGCTATATGCTTAGAAAGAGTTTTTGTTGTCATATATATTCTTGGTTGAGAATAGAAATGCTTATGTGGTAGTTGGTATAGTGTAAAAATTCGCATGGTCTTGTAGATCACTAAATTGCTTCACTTGAATCACTACTGTTGTTTTGAGATATTAATTTGCTTAATGGATAAACGTGAAGGACTAGTAAGTATAAACTTTTAATGGTGGTCTAAGAAACTTGAAACTGTGCCACACTTAAATTACCAGCTGATAGAAACAATGGTATATGATTGCTACGAGTGATACATTTCTAATAGGCCTTTTGTTACGCGCTACGGTCGGGGTAGCTAACAGTGACTTGTCACTGCCATGGACCCTCTTGGAGTGATTTGCATTGTGCCTTGTAAAGATCATTTGCTTGTTGCAACCTTTTAACTCGTGAGTCTATGTTGCGGTTCCTGGCACTTCCACCATCCATATTTGCTAGCCTCTTCGGTAGTGTGCATTGCACTTTCTCACATTGAGAGTTGGTGCAAACTTCGCCAGTGCATCCAAATCCAGTGGGAGGACTTTGTTATCCTACACATAAGCCCATATATTCTTCCTCAAAACAGCCACCATACCTACATATCATGGCTTTTCGATAGCCATTCCGAGATATATTGCTGCACAACATCCACCTCCATTATTTTACTTGATGATGAGCTTCATGGTTATTTATGCATACTGCTACACTGGCAGGAGCATGTTGTCGGATACATTAGAGATATTCCATTACGAGTTATGAGTACTAAAAGTGTGGTGATTAATTGTAATATAGGATTTTTTCCCTACCGGTGAGGATATATAAAATAAAAAAATAAAAATAAATGAAAAAGCCCAAAAAGAAAGAAAAAATGGCCAAAGAGAGAATAAAGAGAGAGGGGCGCATCACTATCCTTTATACCGCACTTGTGCTTCATGTTTAGCACCAATGCTTCAGTTTGGAGAAAGTTTTCATATTATCATTCATGCATAACTATGTGGGGAATTTTACATTATAGGAGCCTCCTCAAATGAGCTCTAGGTATTCGTGAGCAAGCTAGATGGATTCACCCCCACTAGTTCCATTGGAGAGCTTTCATACACTTATAGATCTATGTGCATCCGTTGTGTGGCAATCCCTACTCCTTGCATAGCTTCAGTTGTAAGACTTTCTCTTGTCTAATGACCACTTTCAGCTTTGTTACCCTTTCTTCCATTGACCTTCCAAACCCCCCCATAATGTTCTCTTTGCCATACCATCCCGGTGTCAGGGACCAACGCAAAAACACTTGCTTGTTTTTAGTGCGCAAATAGTTTAAGATTCAAGCATTGCATCGTGTGGAAAGCTTGACTTGATCCTAACAGGGGTTGTGAAGATCGTTTGACGTGCATGATATTATTGTTCTTGAAAGCTTAAATCATCTCTAATAAAATTTGCACAGTTGATAGTCTTTTAGTATTGATTCATTAAAAGTTTTGCTTCTTTCTTCTTATTTGTTTATGCACTACTTGTTGATATCAAATATAGATCACATCTTTAGTTCATTTGATCCTAGTTTACATGCTTTGCTTTACATATTATGATCAAGATTGTGTGGTAGCATGTCACCTCAGAAATTATTTTGTTTTATCGTTTACCTACTCGAGGACGAGTAGGAACTAAGCTTGGGTATGCTTGATACGTCTCCAACGTATCTATAATTTCTGATGTTCCATGTTGATATTATGACAATTGCTACATGTTTTCTCCCTTCTTTATAGAATTTTTACACGTTTTCCGGGACTAACCTATTAACAAGATGGCACGTGCCATTTCCCTGTTTTCTAATGTTTTATTTCAGAAAAGTTGTTCTAGAAATATTCTCGAAATTGGACCCCACGAATCCCGAAGTTCCTATTTTCCTCGGAAGCATCAAGAAGTTCGAAGAAGAGTCGAAGACGGGCACCAGGGGGCCCTCGCCATAGCTAGGCGCGGCCCCCCTTGGCCGCGCCTGGGGGTGGTGAGACGTCACCATTTCGCCTATTTATTCCCATCCGAAGAAAAACCCTACGAACCTGGTCAAAAATCCCCGAAAATTTCCGCAACCGCCGTCGTCATCAACCCTAGATCAGGGGGTTCTGAAGCTGTCTCCCGGCACTCTACCGGAGAGGAGAACATCACCGGAGGCCTCTTCATCACCATGCCTGCCTCTAGAGTGATGCGTGAGTAGTTCATCCTTGGACTACGGGTCCATAGCAGTAGCTAGATGGTTGTCTTCTCCTCCTATGCCTCAATGTTTAGATCTCGTGAGCCGCCTAACATGATCGAGATTGTTCTTATGTAATTCTATGTGTTGTGTTTGCTGGGATACGGTGACTATTGAAATTATGTCAAGTTGATTATAGTCTTTATTGCATATGTTATTTGTGATCTTGCATGCTTTCCATTGCTAGTGGTTGCTCTGGCCAAGTAGTTGCTAGTGACTCCAAGAGGGAGTATTTATGCTCGATAGTTGGGTTCATGCCTCTTTTTCGACTGTGCTCGAGCGACAGAAACGTGACGGGGGAGGATGTGATGTTGACACTAGGGAGAAAACATCGGTGTGAGTTCCCGCATGCACAATCATTTCTTACATGACACACATTGCTTAATGCGATTATCTGTTGCTTGCAACTTAATACCTAAGGGGGTTCAGATGATAACCTGAGGGTGGATTATTAGTCATAGATGCAGTTGGATTACGGTCTATGAATATTGTTGTAATGCCTACACTAAATATCATAGTAGTCATCATGTCATGAATGTGCACTACGGTGCAACCTCTATTTGTCAATTGCCCACCTGTAATTTGTTCACCCAACATGCTATCTTTTATGGAGAGACACACTAGTGAACCTATGAACCCCGGTCCATTTTCCAACACTATTAAATAAACCACTACAATTCCCTACTTTCTTTACTTACTACAAGCATACACCATTTTCCACACTATACGTCTAATCTTTGTTTTCAGCAAGACCGGTGAGATTGACAACCGCACTATACCATTGGGACAAAGTATTTTGGTTGTGTTGTGTGCAGGTTCCGCATTGTTTCTGACACCGGTGAGGCGCCCTCACCACCGTCAGGGGCATCAACCTTCCAAAGATCCTCTTTCTCCTACTGGATTGATAACCTTGGTTCTTAACTGAGGGAAATTCTTACCGCTGTACTCATCACACCCTCCTCTTGGGGTTCCCAACACGCCATTCATAGCAACAAGAATTTCTGGCACCGTTGCCGGGACTTCAAATTCATCATCATCAAGAAGTCTCCCCGTCAAGGCACCATCAAGGCGTAGCAATGCCATAGAGCCAGTTCCCGTTTTCTGTTGTTTTTAGTTTCAGAAAAGTTGTTCTGGAAATATTCTCGGAATTTGAAAATTCAAAAGCCAGAAGTCTTAGAAGTCCCGGAGGGTCCACGGAGTCCCGAAGAAACACGGAGGGTGCCCGGGAGCCACCACACCATAGGGAGTGTGGTTCCCCCTCTAGCCGCGCCAAGGGGTGGTGTGGGCCCCATGGCCACCCCCGGCATCTCCCTTTTGCCTATATATGCCCCTGATACATAAACCCTAAAGGAATCGGCCCTTTCCACGAAAAACATCCGTAGCTGCGCCGCCGCCGATGACAATTTTCGGGGGACAGAAAATTTATTCCGGCACCCTGTCGGACGGGGAAGTGCCCCCGGAGCCATCTCCATCGACTCCACCGCCATCTTCATTGCCGTTGTTGTCTCCTATGATGAGGAGGGAGTAGTTCTTCTCCAGGGCTGAGGGCTCTACCGGTAGCTATGGGTTTCATCTCTCTCTCCCATGGTGCGATCTTTATGTGATCGTGAGCTTTGTAATCTAGTTGAATAAGTACATGTTTCTCTTCATGTATTATGCTACTCACACTAGTAGGAAAAGGCTTATAGCCACCACCTTAGCGCTGGCGAACACACTTTTGCCTTGGCCAGCGCTATTACCGCTGGCGAACACCAGTTCCTGTTTGCCAACGCTATATCTACTACCGCTGGCAAATAGGCCAGATCGTTCGCCAGCGCTACGGGTGGGACCCACCTGCACGCGCACCAGCCCCTCCTTGGAACTACCGCTGGTGAACAGGCCTGCGTGTTCGCCAGCGCTAAGTTGACTACCGCTGGCTAACAGCCCTGCCTGTTCGCCAGCGCTAACATGTGGGCCCAGGACGCATGTTAGCGCTGGCGAACAGGCAGGGCTGTTCGCCAGCGGTAACCTGGCAGATCTGCCATAAGTGTGCCACCCCACACACCCACTTTCCCCTCCACTCCTCTTCTCCACCTTTCCCCTCCCTCTCTCTCTAGCTCGAATTTATGCCAATTTCCCCACCCTCCTACTCTCTTTTGAACCAACTAAAATTATTTTAGTTGGTATATATATGTTTATCTCCCTCCTAACACCATTTCTACCCAATTTTTTCCTTCCTAGCCATCTAGATGTAGAATTACCCCCCCTCTCTCTCTCCAAAGCTCCAAAATTCTCCGGATATCATCGTGTAGCCATCTATTCATTTGAGGTGGGATGAATGATAATATATAATTAAATGAGTTTGTATATAAATTTTGTCCGGATACACGCAATATGCAATATGTGTGAAATTTCACCGGATTCAAATATGGTCGTGTGATGGAGACGATAAATGTGTGCAATTTCTTGTGGATTAAAATTGAGTAGCCAACTATTGCCGGAATGTTGATTCATTTCCGTCTCGGCATAGTTTGGCACTCCCTAATAACCTCCTATTTGTAGGAAGGTCATGCCGAATTTTTTCGTGAAGACGACATGAAGTGAAATTTTGGATATGAAAATGAGTTGCCACTTTGCCGGAATGTTGATTCATTTCCGTCTCGGCAAAGTTTGGCACTCCTCTAACCTCCAATTTGTAGGAAGGTCATTCCGATTTTTTTCGTGAATATCGATATATATATATTATGTTTAATTTGGTTCTAATATTATATTGGCGCGCTCTCGTGCAGGCGACATATAATGGTGGTCGTTAAGAGTGAACGTGTCGTGAATAGTTACTTGAGACACGCGACAGAAGACATGTTACAAAATGGCCGCAAGGAGATACGATGTCCATGTCGAAAGTGTAACTAGGGGGCTTGCTCAATCCCTTTACCGGAGACTTGCTTAGTCACCTCCTCAGGTATGATTTCATGGATGGGTATAACAGTCAGTGGGTAAGTGATGATGAAGATGATGAAGTCCATGTGGCGGCGGTGGTAGGAAATGATGTGCAACAGGAGAATAACAACGATCGACAAGAACTACAACAGGACCAAGATCAGCCTCATGACCCCGCACATGATCACGGAGAAGATGCTGAACAAGACGTGGAAGAAGACGAGGACACATGGACACCCCTAACGGAAGTTGTGCGTGACCCTCATCTGAAAGAACTGCTTTTGAGAAAGACGACTAACTCGATATCTGCTGCTAGAGAGCAATCAAAGCTGGCGCAACTATAGATAGACTCGAAGACACCGTTGTATGCAGGCTGCGGTCCGGGAGAGTCCCGCCTGAGAGTGGCGCTCGGTGTTCTGCAGATGAAGGCGAGATACAAATGGAGCGACATAAGCGTCGATGCAAGCCTGCAATACTGGCACGATGTCCTTCCAGAGGGCAACACCTGTCCTAAAAGTTGCTACGAGGCCAAGAAAGTCGTGTGCCCCTTTGATTTACCTCACGAAAAATACCATGTGTGCATCAACTATTGCTACATTTATCGGAAAGAGGACGCGAACAAAACCATTTGTCCAGTTTGCAACGCCGCTCGATACAAGAAAGGGAAGATGAAAGCTCCTCGAAAAGTTGTGTGGTACTTTCCGCTCATTCCTCGTCTGCAACGGTATTTCGCGGACCGCAAGGAAGCAGAGCTCATGCGCTGGCACGCGAAAAGGAGGAATAAAGTTTCGAAAGATCCAAATCGGAGTGAAAAAGTAAATCTGACACATCCTTCAGATGCAAGTTAATGGAAAGCAATTGACTGTGAATATGCAACATTCGGGCGGAGGCAAGGAACATCTGGTTGGGTGTGAGCACCGACGGCCTCAATCCATTTGGCAACCAGAGCAGCACCCATAGCACCTGGCCCGTGTTTGTATGGATGTACAACATCCCCCCTGGTTGTGCATGAAGAGGAAGTATATTCACATGAGTATGCTAATTCAAGGGCCAAAACAACCAGGCAACGACATCAATCTATACCTGAAGCTGCTTAAATATGAGCTGGACACGCTATGGGCCGAGGAAGGGGTGAACACATGGGACGCCTTCGGTGAACAATATTTCCCAATGAGAGCTGTCTTACTCTGTACGCTTCACGACCTACTCGGCTACGGGTATGTGGCGGGCCAGGTGTGCCACGGACATAACGGTTGCGTGAGGTGCATGGATGACCCCACGTTTATGCAACTTCCGAAAGATCATGGGTCTTCGAAAACAGTTTTCACTGGCCATCGAAGGTGGCTACCCAACAAAGACCCGTGGAGAAGGCGAGGAGACCTTTTTAACGGTGAGGATGAGCTCCGTGGACCTCCATGTAAGAGGTGCGGAGAAGAAATCTACAAGTTGTTGAATGATTGGAAGGAATGCCCAGAGCCGGGAAAGAAGCAAAAGGCGCCAAAACCGCTTCTGGATGTATGGAAGACGAGGTCGGTGTTTTGGGACTTGCCATACTGGCCCATTCTCAATACGCCTCACTGCCTTGATCTGATGCATATCACGAAGAATGTGTTTGAAAGTTTGTTTGGCACGCTGCTCAACATGCCGGAGAGGACCAAAGACGGGGTGAAAGCAAGAAACGACTTGAAATATTTTGGTATTAGGGTAGATCTTCAGGGGGGACGCCCGGATGATGACGACGGCGATCAATCGTGTGATGAGGATACGGAGGGTCGCAAGGCCAAAAGGGTTAAGAGGAATGACTATTACTGCCCTCCCTCCTGCTTCACTCTTAGTCCAGACGAGATCACAAAATTGATGATGTACCTTCTCGGAGTCAAAGTCCCTAGCGGTTACTCAGGGCTAATAAGCAGATTCCTCGACGCGCAGAAACAAAAGTTTAGCGGGTTGAAGTCTCATGACTGTTACGTGATGATGACGCAGATACTTCCGGTTGCGATCCGCGGAATAATGGACAAGCACGTCCGGGAAACCCTGTTTGGCCTCTATAACTTCTTCGACGTGATATCTCGAAAGTCGATCACGGGGAAGCAGATCTCAAGGCTGCAGGAAGAGATTGTCGTGATACTATGCAATCTTGAGATGTACTTTCCACCATCATTCTTTGACATATGTGTTCATCTGTTGGTCCATATCGTGGACGATATCATCCATCTCGGGCCGTTGTTCCTGCATAACATGATGCCGTTTGAAAGGATGAATGGGGTTATCAAAGGATATGTTCGCAACAGAGCCCGTCCGGATGGAAGCATCGTTCAAGTGTTTCTCACCGAAGAGTGCATCTCTTTCTGCACGAATCATATGGACATGGAGGACCCTGTTGGTCTGCCCAGAAACAAGCACATTGGCAAGCTCGATGGAGTAGGTCACAAAAATGGACGTAGAGAAGTGCATGTGGATCGGGCTTGTCGACGCACCGACTTTAACAGGGCAAACTTATTAGCTCTCCAACACATTGACATGGTCGATACTTGGGTGGAAAAACACAAGAGCTCGATTATGAAAAGGTACAGTGAACAAGGCAAGCGGAGGACCGAAGGAGAAATAATCAGAGAGCATAACTCCACTTTCTTGCGTTGGTTTAAAGATGTGATCATCGCTAATCCACCGCCAAGGGATTGTGCGAAAAATAAACTATTGTACGCCTTGGCACATGGCCCAGCTCCCAACCTAGCGACGTTTCAAGCATATGATATCAACGGGTTCACTTTCTACACAGAGGAGAAAGACAAAACTTCCGATTATCAAAACTCAGGGGTAACGATGGAATCCTACACCGGTGACAAAAAGTTAAGATACTATGGAAGGATCGAGGAGATATGGGAGCTTAACTACTCTGGAGAGAAGGTGCCTATGTTCCGCGTCAGATGGGCTAGGATGTCGACCGTCAGAAAAGAAGACCAATACTTTACAACCATGGTTATTCCCGAAGCCGGAACCTCATCAAGCGCAAATGTCACATCACAAAATGAGCCATGGGTATTGGCTAAGCATGTGTCCCAATGATTCTTCATAACAGATCCCGCAAGGCCTAGCCGTGTTGTCGTGAGGAGAGGGAAAAGAAATATCATCGGAATGGATGGAGTCGTTGACGAGGACGAGTTCGACACGTTCAGCGACCCAAATATTGACGATGATCAAGAAGATGATGATGATAGTCATGCAACATACACAACAAGAAGAAGCAGAACAACGCTACCTAGGCATGGTCTTCCATTCAGAAGAAGAAGTCATAATGTGGGGTTAAATTATGCAACTGCGACCAAAAAAGGAAAAAAGATCAAACACTGAGAAACTATGTATATATCTGTCTGCCAATTGTATGCGACGAAACTATGTATATCCATGGATCAACTGGTCTGATGTGCACTTATTATAAATTTAATGTACCTTGTTCTGTATTTCAAATGTGTGAAAACAACTAAAATCAAAATAATGAAAAGAGAAAACAAGAAAGAAAATATTGGAAAACAAAATAAAACATGAAGGAAAACAATTGAAAACATGAAGAAAATATTGGAAAACATATCTCCTAACCATAGAAAACAAAAATAAAACAAGAGAAAACATGAAGGAAAATAATGGAAAACAACTAAAACCAAAATAATGAAAAGAGAAAACAAGCAAGAAAATATTGGAAAACAAAATAAAACATGAAGGAAAACAATTGAAAACATGAAGAAAATATTGGAAAACATATCTCCTAACCATAGAAAACAAAAATAAAACAAGAAAACATGAAGGAAAATAATGGAAAACATAAAGAAAAACAAAATTTAACAACAATAAACAAAAAGAAAACAAGAGAAAACATGAAGGAAATAATGGAAAATAAAACATAACAATAATAAACAGAAATAAATCAATTCAAAGAAAAAAAGAAAAAAAGTAATGTTTCTCAAAGAAAAACTAATAAAAACAATACAGTAAATAAATTAAAGAAAAATAAAGAAATAAAATGAAAAAGATAGCGATGGCGAACATAGCTGCCGGTTCGCCAGCTCTATGTTACCGCTGGCCAACCATCCTTTGTTCGCCAGCGGTATGGGCGTAGCGCTAGCGAACAGACGGCGGTGTTCGCCAGCGGTGCTGTAAGGCCTCTCACTTACGCATGGGCCCCACCTCCTCTCTACAGAGAACACACAGTACACGGGACTTAGCCGTTTTCGACATCTCCTCTCGACGACGAGGGCAACCCCCGGCCAACTGCCCCCGCCGCCGTCGTTCCGCGTGCTGCCAGTCTCCGGCGACGCCCTCCCTCTCTCCCACCCCCACTGCCCCACTCTTCCACCGCCCACTGCCACTCCACCCCTGCCCCGAGCCACCGCGCGCCCCTCCCTTCCTCTCCGGCCACGCCATCCCTCTCTCCGGCGATACCCTCCCCTCTCTACCCTCCCCTCCCCCCTCCTCGGCCCCACTGCTGCGCCGAGGGGCCTAGGCCTCCTTGCTCCTCCCCTGCATTGAAGGTGTTCGACAGAAGTTCTGTAAGAGGTAAAAAAATCCTTGCTCTTCCACAATTGCAATCCAAGTACCAGTACCCCTTAATTTTTCTTTGTGCTGTTTAGGGCTTAGCAGTACCGATACCAGTACCACTTTGTTAGTGCCGCTATAATTTATATGCTTGTGTTTGGTTAACCTCAATGCAGGACATGCCCATTGAGAATTTTACATCATTCCAACCATAAAAGAATGCATAAGAAATCTATTTTTGATTATTCACACCATGCAAACCATTTTGTTAGTTTTGCTATAATTTATATGCTAATTTACTTCAATTTTATGTTAAACCAAGTCTATCTAATATACTAACTCAGTCTAGGCATCTCAATTTAAAATTTGATAGTTATAACATGTTATGTCACTATGGTTTTTCTGTGGCTGTTTTCAAACAGAAAAAATTCCTGATGTTTTGTGCCCATGTGCTTATATATCTTCACAGAAATCATAGTTTTACTTACAAACAAAAATGTTGTGGCTGTTTTCAAAGGGAAGAAATGTTGTGGCTGTTTTCAAAGGGAAAAAAATAGTTTTACTTAGCAATTTATATGCATGTCCTGTCTTGATATCTAAATATGAATCTGGATATCTCAATTGTTTTTTGTGGTTGGTGATGGTTGGTGTGATGGATGGTGTGTATGGATGGTGGTGATGGATGGTTGTGATGGATATGGCGTGGTGATACGGATGGTGGTGATGGAAGAAAGGCGATGGTGTGTGGTCGTGTGGATATGTGCCCACCTTCGTGTGGATGACGATGATAATATGAGGGGTGGGATTCTATGAGGGGTGGGATTTTATGTTAAGGTATCCCACGTGAGTCCCTATTTGCTGGAATGTTGATTAATTTCTGTTCCGACAAATTTGGATACTCCATTTGTGATATTTTTAGCAAATGTCATGCCGAAAATTTCCGTGAATTTTGGCATGATCTTTGCTAAAAATATCACAACTTAGAGTGTCCGAGAAATTTGGACTCATATGGGGTATACATCGTCTAAATTGCAGGATTTGTTGAACTAATTTCGGGTTTTCTCTCCTTCATTAGATATGGCTCACAACGACGAGGCGGGTGGTTCTGGGTCCGGACGTGGGGACGACGATGCGTGGCTTTCTATGCTTAGCGCCGGAGGAGGACCCGTAGATCTGCAATCGGAGCTAAAGATGCAGGGCGACGATGCAGACGGCGAGATGGACGAAACCGTTCATCAGGAGCTAGAGCCGCGCACCGATACATTGGGCGGAGAAGGTGATCAAACCGGTAGTGGCACCGGGGATACCGCCTCCGGTAGCGAGGCGTCACGTAAGCGCAAAGAAAGGCGTCACAACATGCTCGCCACCATCCGGCAAGAGTTCACGGTAGTGGACCCCAACAGCGGTGCTCCCCTCGAGCCGGAGAGTTACTCTAAGGGGTATGGAAACCAGATAGGCTGCATAGCTCGAGACTTTGGCAACGTTAATATGGAGCACCTCAGAGATAAAGAAAACAAGGCTATGGAAGCCCTGCTGATTGAGAAGCTGCACACGAGGTACAAGTTCCCGGATCCTTACGACAACCTGGACCTGAAGAAGAATCTGGTCAACTCGTTAGCACTGGGAAAGTTCACCAAGGCGTTTACGACTTGGAGATCCAGTTTGCGGGAGATGATTGCGAAGGGTAAGGGTTTCAATGAGATCCATAAGATGTGGCCCTCCATTTCCGAGGAAGACTTGGCCCAATTCAAGATCGACGAACTCAAACCGGAAAGGGTGGCGCTGAGTAAATGGGGAAAAGACCAGCGAAAAAAGAACATTGGCCCTCACAATCTCGGAAGCCAGGGTTACCTTGGGAAGCAGAAAGTCTGGGCTAAGGAGGATGCGAAGAGAGAAGGGCTGAACCCGTTTGACAAGATCACTGACCTGCAGGTGAGAAATTTTGTCAGGGCCCATTACAGGGAAGATCCCAAAAAGCCCGGCAATCTTGTGTTGAACAAGAAGGTCAAAATGCTCGAGAATAAGTATCTCGAGGAAGAAGAAAAAGAACGCCTATCTCACTCCGACGGGGGGTCCTCGGCGACGATGAACAAGGACCCTTATGACACCCCTTTTATTAGGGCGCTTAACGCGATGAAGGGAGTGCCCCTTGACAAGAAGCCGCATCGTGGCCATGTGCATGGCCTCGGAAAGGGTCATCGGCATGCGCACTACTACCCGGACACCAAGGAGAAGAGAAAGGAGCGGAACAAGGCCCCGAAGAAGACGGTCGATGAGCTTGTGAACGAGAGGCTCAATGTGCTCCTCCCTACCGTCTGTGCGTCCATCGCTCAGTCCTTAGCGCCGTGGATGGCAGGTGGAGGACAAGGGCCGCTCCCCGAGATCAACATAGCCCAAATGGTGGCGCCAGCGGTGCAGAACGTGGCCCCCGTCGTGGCGCCTGCTGCGCAGAACGTGGCCCCCGTCGTGGCGCCTGCTGCGCAGAATGAGCCGGCCCCCAACCCTTAGCCGGAAGGTCGCAAAGATCCGTCGCCGCCCCGCCACGTCTCTTCAACGCTGTCGCCGACACATAGCGGTCCATCGCCCTTGTCTGAGCTCAACGCCCTCACGGTAATTCAGCGTCCACTTCTTAATTATATATTATGACTTGATTCGTGACGGCCTCAGTCTCTAACGACGATCGCGCGACTTTTCGCAGGCCGACGAGACGGGATGCACATTGCTCCTTCGTGTGAACGGCGAGTTAAAGGACGTGGCAAAAGGAAAAATCATAACACCTCTCAACCGCGTATCCCACGGTGTCCGTATGCCCGAGGACGTGTTCAGAGTGACACTAAGTCGGGTGCTCCTTGGTTGCGGTGCTCTCGATCCTCCGAACCAACCCCCCGCAGCCGACAGCGAGTTAAACCTGGATCAATGCTTGGTTTGGCCATTGACATGGCCAAAATCACTAATTCGTTTGGAAACTACTCCTGTCAACACTCCAACACCGGTCCAGGGGTTGGGGCACCCGAGCCAACAAAGTCCGTGCAACACGACGGCGACGATGTTGAAGATGCGAACCCCAATGACTACCTCGTCGATGATCCTTACGAGGGGGGCGGCCTGGATGATCTTGATCAACTTCTCTTGCCAGCGTAGGAAGCGGATAAATATCGATGCACAAAGCGTCTTTTCTCTTCTCAAGAACCGGCAGTCCACGAGCAAGAAGTCATCAGCCAGGACGCCCTCAAAGAGGCGGTAGCGGATGTATTTCATCAGAATCAGCCTAAGAAGACGGTACGGAAAAGAACTAATAAGAGTTCTGCCGTTGCATCGATGAGCCAACCGGTGGAGGGGACCAAGTCTAAGCCGCAGACAGGACGGGTATTGGACAGGATACCCATACACGACTGGCATCAGATCCATGAGTTGGGCGAACCGATGCTTCCGCCGAGGTTGGTCTCCTTGCTGACAGGTGATATGCGTAGCATCCATGACGGTATTCTATATATGGAGGGGACGCTTCTCAAAGAGAAAAATCCAACGTTGCCGGTTTTGGTCTCAAAGGTGCCATCTACGGCGGGATTTGTCACTGAAGGCAACGCAAACAAGATCATCGTGAGATTTGACGACAGTTTTCGGATGTTCCACATGAAATCCCTCCACTCGTCAATCGTCCGTCTGTATACGCTCAATTTGGCGCATCAGCTATCCATAGAGAATGTCAAAAACATCGGGCTTGCAGACCCCTACTACATGCAGGACATGTACTTGAACAACCCCAAGGGTAGGGCAAAAGCGACAAAGTACCTCGAACAAGTGTTGCTCACAAATTATACACACAAGAGGATCACCCTCGTGCCTTACTTTCCCGAGTAAGTTATATTTACCATCTTTACATTAGTTTGCGCATATACAATTTTTGAGGATTATATATATGGACTCTTGTTTTGCGCAGAAACAAATACGGCACCCTCATCATGCTCTACCAGAGAGACGCGCACGCAGTATATCTCGACTCCGGGAGTACGATGAAGGAGAAGAACTACTCCCTCATCAAGTCTGTTCTCAATGATGTTATGGACGGCTACATCAGGTCGGAAGGATACTGCGACAGAATGAAACAAATTCAAGGAAAATATGTGTTCAGAAACAAAACTGAGTTTCCCTGCCCCAAGCAGGCGCCAGGCGGCCATATGGAGGCATGGTACCTCCTCCAACACATGACGGAGATCGTGAAGGACCAACATAGTCTACAATACATGTCTGCTGTGGACAAATGGTCTCGGAGCATCGTCGAATGGTATGATGCCGAATTGAGACAAAACTTTGGTCGCCTCCAGCGCAAAATCTGCTCCATATTCTATAGGGATGTAGTAACCAAAAACTCGGTCTTCCACTGGAACCCCCCACCATCTAACGATGAGTTGCGCCGATGTGTACTGGAGCAGGCTGACAAGAGACCGTTCAACTCGTTAGAAGGTGCTCTTCCATTCCCTCCGGTGAAGAAACAGAAGATCACAACAACAACGAAGAAGAAATGATCGACGGTATGTATTCGGTTCGGTACGAATTGCTCCTAATAAGAACTTGTGATTTCCTTTACCGGTCTAATGCTTTTATCTTGGTCTACAGAGAGATGAAGAAGTGGACGGCGCGCTGGCCCTAGCGAAAGATCGCAAGCGGAGGCGGAAGCTAAAGCGGAGGTGGACCGCATATATAGTCTTGTTTGCGATTGATCTCTATATCACGCGTACGTTCTATGGATGTCATACTTTTGTAATCGTTAAACTAATTAGATGGCTATATTTTGGGTTCGAAATCTTCCGACATAAACGTTTTATTGAGATCAATGTGTATTCATACTTATGAGAAGGATGTTATTTCGTTATCGATGTGTTAATTTCGTTATGGATGGATCCATATGTATATAAGAGTGATTTGTATGTGTGAAATTTATAAATTACATAAATTGAATGTATTTGCACATGTATAGTATAATACCAGAATATACAAACTGTTATACGAAAATAATAATAAAAATACAAACCTGGGAGACTTACCGCTGGCGAACCAAATATCTACTGCTGGCGAACAGTACCGCTGGCGAACCTAGGAGCTACCTGATGGAGGGATGATAACCCGGTAGGCCAACGCCAAGGAGTAACTCGGCCCAAAGGACGCTGCACAAGACCCGGCTTAAGATAAAGGAGTTTCTAGAAGGCCCAAGAACGTAGGCCTCGTAACCCGGATTGTGGGTTCCGATAAGGAAGTTTAGGGTTTGTAAGCAGTGTCCGGGTAGGATTCAGAGTGCGCCTTGGAGAGTAGGCCAGGGGGTCCGGATATTATATAAGCCGACCCCTAGGGTTAGACGAGAGAGATCCAAGAGTTTGAGCAATATCGCTAGGTATCGAGTATCCAGTGTAATACGAGAGTTGAGTTAATATATCTAGATCGGAGAATCGGCGACTTGATTGCCGGCTACCAGATCGCATATCATCATGTTTTCCCTTGAGATAAACCCTCTCCCAAACACCAGAGTCGAATTGCCCCAAGATAAGTTACCCCCGGTAACGTCTGCCGTGATTATCCCACGACAGTTGGCGCCCACCGTGGGGCCTACGTCCAAGGGTGTTTCATCACGGGAGAAGCTCGGAAGAACATGGAGAACCTTGTCATCGGCAAAATATACACCGACCTCGAAGGAGAGAAGATGGTGGACGATTCCGGCTGGGGGCCAGAGTCGGATCTGCTCGAATCCGGATCTGTCGTGACAATCGGCCAGATCAACGTCTTCATCGGCATGGTACGTACGTCCGGTTCAATCCCTGATGATTTCGGATTTGATTCTGTGTCAGGGGAAGCTACCCACGTTCAGTCGGATGGAGAAGAATCGGTCGGGACGGTAGATCCGACAGAAGAGCCCCCCACGAAGAGGGAACAGCCGGAGGAGCCGACATGGACCCCGCGTGGCCGGGTCATGAGAGAAGATGATACCGAGTCCATCCTGCATCTGCTGGAGATCCGGTACGAGGAAAATAGCAGCGAAGAGGAAGAGTACGAATCTGCGCCAAGCATTACGCGCCAGGTTGCGGTTTACACGGCCCCGGCGATCAATCTTAATCAGGGAAACGTGACCACGGCCACAGTCGGAACAGCACCAGCTTTGGCCCAGCAGCAAGGTCCGGTTGACGGAAACCCGGTTCTCACCCGAGTTGACGGAGAATCGGCATCGGTTACCAGCCACGCGGCGGACAGCGAGTTGCAGGCAAACATGTTCGGATATCTGGCAAACCGTACGCCAGGGGCGGGTCCTTCAAACCCGCAACACCCGGCCCTATTCAACAACAACTTGATTCTGGATCCAACCGTTTTAGCTACAATTATTACTCCGAAAAACGCGGCGGAACGTGTCAGAGATCTGGACATAGCCCGCCGTGCATTGGAGCAACAGAGAAGGCAAGTAGAAGCAGAAAGGCAGGGGATGGCCACCCGCCAACGTGAGCTGGATGCATTGGAAACCCGGCTCCGAGAAGAGACAACCAGGGTGCGTCAAAGGCATCAAACCATGTTACCAGCAACGGGTGGAGTTATAAACCCGACCAACTTATTTATCACACCTCAGGATCAACCGATTCCGGCAGCAAACCAAGGAACCGTACAACAACCTGCAACTGGAGGAGCACAGCCGGCAAACATACAAGCCGGATTACCCACATTGCAGACTGGAGTCGCTGCCGGCAATACATTACCACCACCGCCACCATCGCGATTTCGCACACCAGCAGGTCATTACAACAACCCCATGGATAATGTGTACGCAGCAACGCTCGCATTGAATCAAATCCCCGTGAGAGAGTCACCCCACGCAGAGGAGACCCGGCGGGCGATAGATCTATTGCGCACTGCGGTAGCGCAGCAAGTTAATTACCCGGATCACAGAAGTGGAATGCATGGGACACCATATATCAGCCAGCAACGAGGCAATACCGGCAATATCCAGACAAGTTCAGCGCGGCGGAGGAAGAGCAGCAGCAAATGCCGCCTCCTCCCCGCGTTCAGGCAGTACCAGCAGCATCAGCAGCACAAGCTATCGTGGACAGTTCCAGAGCCAGGAGGGCCGCGGCCGGGTCTGCGGTGCATGGGCCACCAGCCGTACCGCGTCCAGCTGCACCTCCCGCAGGATCACATGTTTCCCGGGTGAGGCCAGTTCCAACTAATCTCGCTGGGCCTAAGTGTCTGTCGGCTGACATCAGGGCTGAGCCTTACCCGGATAAATTCAAAGAACCGGGTAAAGTTGTGAATTATGAGCCGACTATGGATCCAGAAACATGGTTGAGCAGTTATGAGATTGCTATGTCGATTCGCAATGCATCAGAAAATCTTCAAGCCAAGTTCATGTACTTGATGATGTCAGAAGGAGCAGCAAAGTTATGGTTCAATAATTTACCAGAAGGATCTATCAAGTCATGGGAGGAGTTGAAAATTGCGTTTATCAAGCACTTTCATGGGACGTGCAGAAAGCTATTTACTATTGATGACCTAGAGCGATGTGTACAAAAGAAAGGAGAATCGGCGCGCAGCTGGGTGCGCCGGGTTATGGAGATACTACACTCCTCTACGGATATTCAGCCCAAAGATGCGCTACAAGCTATGGCAAAGACGTGCAAGTACATATCTTTAGTGCAAAAGTTAACTCGCATGAAATCTAGTCGAAATGCTTCAGAGGTTACGATGGGAGACCTAATGGATGCATGCAATAAACATGCTGCAACGGATACTACAGAAGAGGATGTCGATGACAAGAAAGCAAAAGCAAATACAAATAATAGTGGAAGAACCGGCAATGGATCAACGCCGGGTAACAATGGAGGTAACAATGGGAACAACCAGAACAAGCGCCCGTTTGAGGGAGGCTCCGAGTTTGTCGCTAGCACAGAAGCCAGGTCTTCGAGACCTAGAGCAGAAGGAAATTTCAATGCTGGAAACCACAACGGAGGAAATTATCAAGGACCGCCGAGGCCGGGTAACAATTGGGATATCTTCAGAATGGCGTGCCCAAAGCACAGCAGGAACGGTAGGCTAGCTAACCACTCATTGGAGCAGTGCGCGGACCTACAGAGATGGAAGAATGAGGAGATAAACAAGGCCATGCGAGGTGCAGGTCGGGGAGGAGGACCGGGTCCGGGTGGAAACCCGGGCAACGGCCCACCCCCAGCCGGTAACCCGGCAGGTGGAAATCCGGGTAACAACCAAGGGGGAGCTGGAGGTTTCCAAGCTAACCCCAAGCAATTGGGACAATATCACGTGCATACCACAGGAATTTCTAACAAGGATAAAAAGATACTGAAACAAGCAGTAAACTCGGTTTCTTCGGCCGTTCCGAGATACCTGAGATGGTCAGAGCAGGACGTAACATGGAGCAGAAGAGATCACCCGAAAAGGATAGAACACCCGGGAGTCTTAGCATTGGTGGTGGCACCACAGGTTAATGGTTATGATCTGAAAAAGGTCCTAATGGACGGTGGAAGTAGCATCAATATCTTGTATTGGGAAACCTTTATACGCATGGGTCTCAAGGAGTCTCAGCTGCAGAAAAGTTCAACGGTTTTTCACGGGATTGTGCCGGGTCACTCAGCGTGCCCCGAGGGAAAGATCACATTGGAGGTAGCTTTTGGAGAATCAAAGGATAATTATCGAGTCGAGTGGCTTACTTTCGAGGTGGTTAAGTTGTGCAGTCCTTATCACGCGCTATTCGGAAGGCCGGCTTATGCCAAGTTCATGGCCAGGCCGTGTTATGTGTATCTACAACTAAAAATCCCGGGCCCCAAGCAGACCATCACCATACACGGGAGCCGGGATATAGCAGCTGAGTGCGATGAAGGAGATGCAGCCATGGCGGAGCAAGCTTGCAGAAAAGAGGAACTCAAGTATTACCGGTCTCAAGTAGACCCGGATGACAGAACAACGTTAAAAAGACCAAATACTGAATATGAGAGAGCCAAATTCAAGGCAGCACAGGACACCAAGATGGTAGCTTTTGTCGAGGGTGATCCCTCCAAGCAATTTGCTATAGGATCTAACTTGGACAGCGAGCAGGAGAAAGCACTTGTGGAGTTCATTCGTTCAAATCAGGACGTGTTCGCCTGGACGCCTAGCGATATGCCGGGTATCCCCACAGAATTGGCAGAGCATAGTTTGCACGTCGATCCCAAGTCCAGACCCGTGAAACAAGGCTTGAGAAAGATGAATGAGGAAAGAAGGAAAGCTATAGGGGAAGAAATTGCTCGGCTGCTGACAGCCGGCTTTATTATGGAAGTGTTTCACCCGGACTGGTTAGCAAATCCGGTTCTCGTGATGAAAAAGACCAATGAGTGGAGGATGTGCATTGATTACACGAGTCTCAACAAGCATTGCCCAAAGGATCCGTTTGCACTACCAAGGATAGATCAGATTATAGACGCAGTAGCTGGAAGCGACCTATTATGTTTCCTGGATGCATATTCCGGGTATCATCAAATCAAGCTCAAGAAGGAGGATTGGGAGAAAACATCGTTCATAACCCCTTTTGGGGGCTTTTGTTACAAGACAATGACATTTGGACTCAAGAACGCTGGCGCAACTTATCAACGGTGTATTCAGAAGTGCTTCGAGGACCAAATTGGACGCAACATACATGCTTATGTAGACGATGTGGTGATCAAGACCAGAAAGGCGGAGACATTTATTGACGATCTAAAGGAAACGTTCAAGAACTTGAGAAGGTATCAGATGAAACTCAACCCGACAAAGTGCGTTCTTGGAGTTCCAGCCGGGAAATTACTCGGCTTTATCGTTTATGAGAGAGGAATTGAAGCAAACCCGGACAAAATCAAAGCTATCCAGAGTCTGAAAAAGCCGGAAAATTTGAAACATGTTCAGAAGCTCACAGGGTGCGTAGCAGCGCTCAGCCGGTTTATATCCAGACTCGGAGAAAAGGCGATACCCTTGTACCGGCTCTTGAAAAAATCTGATAAATTCGTATGGGATCAAGAGGCGGACGAGGCGTTCGAGGCACTAAAAAGCAGCTATCTGAGGCACCAGTCCTAGCAGCTCCGGGTCCTAAAGAGCCTATGTTATTATACGTTGCAGCAGGGCCCCGGGCGGTTAGCGCAGTGGTTGTTGTCGAGCGGAAAGAAGATGGAAAAGAACACCCAGTCCAGAGGCCGGTTTACTACGTCAGTGAGGTATTATCAGAGGCAAAACAGCGCTATCCACATTGGCAAAAGCTGGTTTTCGGGGTCTTCATGGCCAGCCGGAAATTGAAGCCATATTTTCAGGAACACCCCATAACAGTGGTTAGTTCTATACCAATGTCGGATATCATCAGAAACTCGGATGCAACAGGTAGAATAGCCAAGTGGGCGATCGAGATGGGGGATTATCATATCAATTACGAGCCAAGGTCAGCAATTAAATCTCAAGCTCTAGTCGATTTTGTTAATGATTGGACACACACAGGCATGCCTACCATGGCTCCAAACTCCGAGTCTTGGATCATGCACTTTGATGGCTCCAAGCAATACGAGGGGTCAGGAGCTGGAGTGGTGCTAACATCACCCAAAGGAGACAAGTTGAGCTACGTGCTGCAGATTCACTTTGATTGTTCCAACAATGTGGCCTAGTATGAGGCCTTATTGCACGGCTTAAAGGATGCCAAGGAGATGAATATTAAGAGGATACGATGCTTTGGAGATTCGGACCTTGTGGTACAACAGGTCTCAGGAACTTGGGATAGAAAAGATGCAACTATGGCAGCATACCGCAGAGAGGTTGATAGAGTTGCCGGGTGTTTCTCCGGGTACGAGGTGGAGCACATAGACAGAAGAAAAAACGAGGCAGCAGATGCACTCGCCAGACTCGGCTCGCGCAGAGAGCCGGTTCCACCTAATGTTTTCCTGGATGAACTATGGCGACCATCAGTTAAAACCGAGTCTGAGGAAGAACTGGCAAATCAAGACCCGGATTTGGAGCTCGTGGCCACAGTACGTGCTGTTCCCGAGTGGACAGAGCCGTTCTTGGCCTACCTATCACGGGGCGAGTTACCACAGCAGGAAGTATTAGCAAGACAAATTCTGAGGCGAGCAAAAGGATATTCTATCATCAACGGAGAGTTATA
Organism: Alopecurus myosuroides; assembly: GCA_028641055.1. NCBI lineage: Eukaryota > Viridiplantae > Streptophyta > Magnoliopsida > Poales > Poaceae > Alopecurus > Alopecurus myosuroides. Next base: position 31,485 of record JAPCYS010000296.1, on the reverse strand, counting down.
CAATAGAAGTGCAGCAGGAGTCTTTTTGCGCTGTGTAGCACCAGAAGAAGGCCGACAGATCCTCAAGGAAATCCATGAAGGTGATTGTGGGCATCATGCATCCACAAGATCCCTGGTGGCCAAAGCTTATCGACATGGTTTTTTCTGGCTCACGGCCCTAGCAGACGCGGAGCGCTTGGTGGCAAGGTGTGACGGATGTCAAAGGTACGCTCGCCAAACCCATGTGCCGGCTATGGAACTACGGACTATCCCGTTAACTTGGCCGTTTGTCGTTTGGGGCATGGACATGGTTGGCCCCTTTCACATGTCACCTTGCAAAAAGACGCACATCTTGGTGGCCATTGACAAGTTTACCAAGTGGGTTGAGGTTATGCCATTTACCAACTGTGAAGCAATCACAGCAGTCAAGTTCCTGAAAAAGATTATCTATCGGTTCGGGTATCCCCATAGCATAATTACCGACAATGGAACCAATATGTCCCTTGGCGAGATGGAGAAATTTTGTGGAAACAATGGAATCCGGCTTGACATAGCTTCAGTGGCCCATCCACAGGCTAATGGACAAGTGGAGAGGGAAAATCAAGAGTTGCTTCGTGGATTAAAGCCACGATTGCGAGTTCCGTGTATCAGAGCTGCTGGTGCATGGGTCGAAGAGTTACCTGCAGTGGTTTGGGGTATAAACACAACGCCTAACAGATCCACTCAGATGACACCGTTTTTCATGGTTTATGGTGCAGAGGCGGTGTTGCCGAGTGATATAATACATGACTCGCCTCGAGTGTCGGCTTACGTCGAGGTAGAGAACGAGAAGACCCGGCAGGACGCCGTGGATATGCTAGAAGAAGAAAGGGAACAAGCACTGGAAAGATCAGCCATATATCAGCAGGATCTGCGGAGATATCATAGCCGGCGCGTGAAAACCCAGGTCTTCCAGGAAGGAGACCTGGTTCTGCGCCTGGTACAGTCAAAGGAAGGAAAACATAAGTTATCACCGCCATGGGAAGGACCGTTTATCATAAGCCGGAATCTGCACAATGGATCGTATTACTTGATAGATGCAAGGGAAGAGTCGGCTACGGTTAACGACACCGCTCATACCACTTCATCTATGCAAGACAAAGAAAGACCATGGAACGTAGCTCAGCTGCGTCCCTACTATACCTAGTATAGACCAGACTCACAAGTGGAATTACACGATGTAACAGGCAGCAGGTTTCAGGCGCACTCTTTTCCCATCCAGGGTACCTAAGGGGACTGGAGGGTTTTTAATGAGGCGGCTTGCTGACCTAACTTTCTCATATCGATAAAGAGATGGTTACGCAAGTTTTGTTCTTCTGTTATGTTTTTATTTTTCTTCCAGGTAAGTATTATTTATTGTTTTATTAGTGCGTTAGTTTCTTTAGTATGTTGCATATATTTAGGTCTTGGGGGCTGATTGCTTGAATAGCACAGTTACAAACTCAAAGACCCGGCCATGATGCCTATGAGTTATAAGGGCCGATTACTTGCAAACGAGTACGGATGCAATCTTATAACCGGACAAAGGAGCCAAATTTCTTGACTTTTCTTACTTAAGCTCGATGTGACTCGCACTAAAGTGGCATGATTTGCTCGCTTACGATTACAATCAGCCATGATGCCCAATGGGACTTGCCTGGCCCTGTTTTCGTACAGATGTAACAACATGGTATCCACGCGAAAGCCGGCTTACAGTACAAGAGAGTCAAATGGGTCATCTAAACCACAAGTTATGCAGAGTACAGGGTTAATAACCGGAAACTCAAAGTCTATCAAGCATAACTTCAAAACCTATGTGAAACGGCTCTAGGTTTTGGGCTTAGCAGAAACAATTTGTTTTCTTTGAGAAACCTCACCCCCCAGACTCGGAATTGCGGGCCTTGGGGACTAGGGATTTTGATCAAAGAGGCAAGTTATCTAGCTATTAAAGCACAAAAAACCCAACAATCCGAGTCTTGGGGACTTGGGGACTTGGAGAAAAGTTCACCCGTCAAAACCCACCAAACTCGGAAACTGAGCCTCACGAAAGGAACCATAAAGAAAGTCGGAGTATCAAGAGTAAATAAGCTCGAAAGCAGATAAATATCAAAATCATCCAAAGGCCAGAAGAGGCACAAAGTATATCAAGGCATTAAAGTACATTACAACTCTCGATACTAGTATCAAAGGTGCACAGGCGCACCGTCAAAAATAATTGTTCAAAGAGCCCATTACGCATACAGCAGATAACAAATATCACTCGGCACCCGGGACTGAGGCATCCATCTTCCCCTTGCCTTTGCCAGCCGGGCTTGCCCTTCAGTACTCTTGGTAGCAGCAACACCCGGATCAGCAGTAGTGCCGGCCCGTGCAGGAGGAGGGACGATCGGTGTGGAGGAAGCAGGCGCAGAATCGGCCTCAGCCTTCTTCTTCGCGGCCTCCTCTCTCAACTGGGCAGCCTCCGCCTTCCATCGGGCCAGCATGTCGTATGGCTTGGGAAGATCCGACTTAATCGCCTTACCATCAGCATCATACGCAGGGATAATTGAGTTGATATCCAAGCCATCAGCAATCACACTGGCCGGGTGACGAACTTCCTTCTGGATGGCCTTGAAATTTTTCACTGAGAACTTGGACCCGTCATGGTTGAATTCTGGAAACCCTCCTACAAGCTTGGCCGGCTCGAGCTTAGGAAAATAAGCTTTAGCTAGCGCAAGCCCCCGAGTTACTCCAACCCGAAAGGACGAGCGCTTCCAGTGCCCAATCCACTCGGGTATAGTGGAGCAGGCGTCCAGTAACCTCTTCAGATTGCCGTGTCCAACACCCGGCCATTGCAGTTCTTGAAGGATCCATTTGGTTCCGGCACAGAGCTGCCGGATAGTGCTCTTGATGGTCTTCAATTTGGCAATGTCATCTTCCTCCGGGATTACTTCATCCGGACCTGCAGAAAGTAGGAAAAAGCACCGAGTAAGGAAACTCGACTATTTATCAAAATGAGAATCCGGGTCATAATTATCAAAGTTAGGAATCGTACCAGCCAGTGCACGATATGTATCGGCAATTTGAACAGAAACTTTTGTCAGCTCATCTTCTGCTGCATGAGCCCTCCTCCTATACTTCCTCGTGATCTTCCCGCTCCTCCTAGCTTCAGCTTCAGCCGCCTCACGCAGAGCCACCTCTCTCTCAAGGAGCTTGGTGGTCTTCGCCAATTTCTTCTCGGACTGGGCCAAGAAAGCCTGAGTGGAGACACAATGAAGGATTAGTCGGATATACTGCGAAGTTCCAAGCAAATTATCAATAAGTTCACTCGGAACTTGGGGACTAGATAAGGATACAGGAAATATTATTCGGATTTACCTCATGTTTAGCTATCAGAGCTTCTAAGATGTTTTCTTCATTGGCCCTCAAGGTGTGAAGGGCATCCAGCATCTGGGAGAATGTCATGTCTTCGGGCCTAACGCCAGAAGAGCCGGCAGCTTGATCGCCTGGCGGGCGAATTTCCCCCGACTTTGGAGTCGAGACCCGGACTGTCTGGGTGTCCGGGTTTGGAGAACTCATCTTCGTGTCCAGGATCTCAACCTCTTCATCCTCAGCCTCTTCGGATGGCTTTGGAGACCCGGTTTCCTGGTGAGTTGGGTCACCCAAGGAGCCTTGTGCCTGGTGGTCCTCAGCATCACCGCCAGTCGCGGCGTCCGTATTATCAGTTGGCCCCTCCGTCTCCCGGTTATCGGTCTCCATGTTCTCCGGGTCACTAAGTGTGACTTGGGCGCTAAGGAAAAGAGAAAGAAACAGTTAGTGGCAGAGCAGGAAGATTATCGAGTATGCGGGGATATCATACAGCAAGGCCTCACCCGGTGTTCACAGCATAATCCGGGGGGAGCTCGCTGCTGGAAGCGGATGAAACTGTCGCAGAAACCGATAGCGGAACCCGGAACTGCCCAGCCCGTGGATGGTTGGGGGAGGGGTGACGCCGAGGAGAATTGGAAGGATGAGGTGGAGGAGTACCGGCACGGCAGACCGGCGAGGTGGCGATGCCCGGGTTGAGGGGATCGTCACCCGGGGAACTCCGCGTCACTCTACGCTTGGCCAGAAGAGAGTCTTTCAAATGTGGTGAGTTGGATAATTGTTGGTTAAGTTTTCGCATGTTATCAAAGGAATAGGGTTCGGAGGACATAAAGGAGAAGGGAATCTTGGATACCACCCCCTGGTCTTCCTCTTGGCCCCAACAACTGCTTCTTGTTCAGGGTCGCTTTGGTCGGATTAGGTGGCCTCCGGGTCCCCCTCGTCCTTGTCATCTTTGTCCTCCAACCCTGTAAGCCGAGTATGTATAGTCGGAAAAAGTTAGACGTGTGAGAAAAATGGCGCAAGTGAAGTTGATAGAAGACCTGGATAAATACCTTCGTCATTGTCAGCCGGTTCTTCATCTTCTTCCGGGTCTCCGGAAGAAGGGGAGGTCTCGACGCTCCAGAAAACGTTATCAGCCTGAGTCAAAAGCACAAGGGTAAGAATCAGTAGTTATATCAAGCGAAAGCATGAAGGTAAAGGTATAAGAGTCGGATTTTACCGCTGGAGCCAGGTTATCCCGGGTGAATGGAGCTAACCCGGCGATGTTTTTGATCACCTCCAATTTTTCCGTCAAGAAACTCTTGATGGTTTTGTTGGTATCGCCGGCTGGGTAGTTCTTAGAGGAATATCGGAGCGCGTCTGTGACGTGCCCCGAGTAGTCGCACATTAGCTTGGTGCGGATGGGGTTGGGCTGGATCCTGAAGTCCACCCAGGTCTTGACCAAGTTGAGCCCAAGAAGACCTTGGGCGGAGAGGACGGCTATCTTGGTTAGAAAAGGTTGGATGGCCTCCCTGTCCGACTCAGGGGCAAAGGCGTTGAAAGACTCGGAGATATCCAGGAGACCCTCCGAGTAACCCAGCAGTTTCCTTTCACGGGGTGGGGAGGTGTCTCGGCAGTAGAAGAAGGATAATTGCCAGTGCTTGACATGGGAATTCAGATTGAGAGTTGGCATTGGGGAATTCTTGCGGCGCTGGATAGAAACCCCGCCACAAGCAAGAAGCGCCCCGTCACCGCTTTCGCGGCACGGTTTGCATTGGAAGAGTTCAATAAAAAGAGCCAGATTTGGCGGAATGCACAAATAAGACTCGCAAAGGACGATAAAATGGGTAATGTTCAACATAGAGTTAGGCCCTATGTCGAACACCCGGAGGCCATAGTGGCTTAAGACCTCGCGGAAAAAAGAATGACCCGGAGGGCGAAACCCCCGGGTCACATGCTCGATGAAGTAGATTACCTCATCGGCAGCAGGTGTAGGCCGGGTCTCATCACCCGGCACTCTCCAATGGATATCTTTCTAAGGGGGGAGGACCCCTAACTCGGCCAGCTCTTCTAACTTGGCCTTGGTGACGGTGGATCGCGCCCAGTTGGCGGATATTGATTGGGTTGTCCTTGCTCTTGCTTGCTGCTTCCCTTGCTTCTTGGGAGCCATGGGTTCGGTCTGCAAAGGCACGAGACAAAAAGGTACAAGACGTAAGACTCGGAAATCATGGGTTATCCGGATATTTGCAAGCAGTATCGAAAAGAGGTATGGGAATTATGAGTTGTCCGGGTATCGCCGGATGTAGCGAAAATTACAGGTTATCCGGGTATCGAGTAGCAATACAGAAACTATGGGGGACTTACGTATTGGTGATCGTTCGCGGAAGAAGCTTGATTGCCCATGTATCTACTGCAAGTAAATGAACCGGAAGAAATGGACTTTCCGGGTATCAAGGGCAGTTGCGGAAAATTTTGGCGGCCCGAGCCTAGATTGGAAATTTCATTTTCAAATTCGTGGTGAAATTAGTGACTACAAGCAATAGGAGAATGAAGTGGAGCCTATATTCAAGCCATTGGATGAACTAGAATGAGCCTAAGCGACCTAATCCGGCGCGGGGCAAGAAATAGCCCGCGGAAGACCAAGATCCAATCTGGGTCGATTCGAGAAATTGCAAAGCTAAATCAAAGGGAGCAAGGAGCTTACCCGAGGAGATTGAAGTAGAGCGCGGCGACGGCAAATAGCGCAGTCTGAATGACCCTTTGCGACTGCCAGCGAGCTGCTCGAGGGCGCGACGGCGGAGGTTGGCGGCGGCGCGGGACGAGCTGTGGCGGAATGTAACCAGCGGTGGATTGGTTCCGGCGGCGCGCGCAAGAACTCCGTGGTGGCGCTCCGTAAGCTTGGGTGCGGGAGTGAAGGAGAGGAAGAAGAAATGGACCGTTGGGGTTAGGTTATCCCCTAGGTACCTATTTATAAGGTACGGGTGGGTAAACCTAGTCCAACGGGCGGGAACCGGAAATTTCGGGATAAGGGATACCCGCCCAGATTTTCCGAGATACGCTTTAAGTGCTGAGCAAGATATCCGGAATGGATAGGAAACAAATCTTCTCCGTGATACCTGGATCGATTAACAAGTAAAGTAAGCCGGATCTTTGGCGTCTGCCTCAGGGGCGTTGACCCGGAAAAGTAAACACTGGACTTGGAGAAAGCCGGGTTACTATATGGCCACCATGGAGTTAGGCCTAGCTGTTTATCAAAGCAATCTAACCCGGCCTCTATGAACTTGTGTGTTTGTTATTTTTTGCAGGGAATAGCGTGCGCTTCAAGGATCTCATGAAGCCCAAGCTATTCTGGGGACTACTGATGGAGGGATGATAACCCGGTAGGCCAACGCCAAGGAGTAACTCGGCCCAAAGGACGCTGCACAAGACCCGGCTTAAGATAAAGGAGTTTCTAGAAGACCCAAGAACGTAGGCCTCGTAACTAGGATTGTGGGTTCCGATAAGGAAGTTTAGGGTTTGTAAGCAGTGTCCGGGTAGGATTCAGAGTGCGCCTTGGAGAGTAGGCCAGGGGGTCCGGATATTATATAAGCCGGCCCCTAGGGTTAGACGAGAGAGATCCAAGAGTTTGAGCAATATCGCTAGGTATCGAGTATCCAGTGTAATACGAGAGTTGAGTTAATATATCTAGATCGGAGACTCGGCGACTTGATTGCCGGCTACCAGATCGCATATCATCATGTTTTCCCTTGAGCTAAACCCTCTCCCAAACACCAGAGTCGAATTGCCCCAAGATGAGTTACCCCCGGTAACGTCTGCCGTGATTATCCCACGACACTACCGCTGGCGAACCAAAAAGCTAGCGCTGGCGAACCTAGCGCTGGCAAACAAGGCTTTGTTCGCCAGCGGTAACATATACTACCGATGGCGAAGCGCTGTTCGCCAGCGGTAACCTGCTACCACTGGCGAGGTAGCGCTGGCGAACAGGGCTTCGCCAGCGGTAGGCCATATCTGTTCGTCACTAGTAGGGGTTTTCCTACTAGTGTCAAGTGGTTTTGTTATGAGATCTCCGTAAATACTTTGATCACTGTGTAATGGTGACAGTGTGTGCACCATGCGGTTTAGCATGATATTTATATCTTGTGTTGGATGACCCTATGAAATTGTGGTGTTTGTCCAGTACCTTCTAGGGCGCTCATAGTGACAGCGTGGGGTTAACTAGACATGGGAATGCGACTTTCAGGAGTGTTGTTATAGCCCTACGCAATGAATTGGTGTTTGTTATTCAACCGGACAGTGGTTCGGAGTAGTGTAGTGAAGAGAGATATTTATGCATTCAATTATGTTTTCATTGTTGAGAGTGTCCACTAGTGAAAGTATGATCCATGGGCCTTGTTTCTAAACATTGAAACACCGTTTCCAATCAGCTCTGCTACATGTTTGCTTGCTGCCATTTTTATTTCAGATTGCTACTATCACTTATAATCATCCGTATTACTTGTATTTCACTCTCTCTTCGCCGAACTAGTTCACCTATACAACTGACAATTGTATTAGGTGTGTTGGGGACACAAGAGACTTCTTGCATCACAATTGCATGGTTTCTTGAGAGGGATACCTTTGACCCCTTCCTCCCTGAGTTCGATAAACCTTGGGTAATCCACTTAAGGGAAACTTCCTGATGTTCTACAAACCTCTGCACTTGGACACCAACACTGTCTACAAGAATAGAAGCGTGCATAGACATCAAACTCTTTTGTGGCGTCGTTGCTGGGGAGGTAAGGTAAAATGTACTCACATCCTCTGTGAGTGATCGAAGTTGTTTCCTTTAGATTATGCAATTATATCTTTTGTTTTTTTTTTTTTCACTAGTTAGGATGAATGGAAAACAACAAAATTATGAGAGAGCTTTATAATCTATATCTTGAGTTAGGACATGAAGTGTTTTAAGAGAAAATTAAAAAACCTATGGAACTTTATTTGCATGCTAGTAGAAATGTTATTAGCATAAATTATTTGAACACCATTATTGCTAATGCTATGGAAAAAGTCTAAGCTTGGGGAAGATAGTTTCGCCGAATATGATATTATTAGTCCCCCAAGTTTTGAGGAGTAAATTTTCTTTGATGATACTTCGCCTCCAATATATGATGATTACAATGATGAATATGATATTTTCAGTCCACCTACTATTGAGGAGAAAGTTAATTATGATTACTAGTCATTAACCCGTGCACTTGCACGGGCTAGCACTTATAATATTTCATACGTGAAAACAATATATTTTAGATCTAAAATTTTGTACAAAATACAAATGTCACACAATTTTTTTGATTTTGGTAGATTAATTATGAACACATGTATCGACCTGCGTTTTTGGTTTTAGACATGGATCCATTGGAGGTAAAAAATTCTATTCAATCAAATATAAGAATCTAAAAGATTTCCGAAACACCCAAATCACCCTTTGTTTTCCCGTGGATTTAGTTTGATGTTTAAATTTATAGACATGAATCATAATCTTTGCGGATTCTTATTGGGAGATATCTAGAAGTTTTCTATCTAGGACTCATAGTAGAAAAATCATATTCTCAAGTGACCACAAATATTCCATTTAAAACAGAGGATTCATGAACAATTATAATTGGGGGGTTCTTGCTATTCTATTTACCCCCCTAAAAGCTAATTCTTTTCAATCTAAATCCTTTTCGAGGAAGGCCTCCTTTTCGGTCTTACTTTTTAAATCTTATAATCGGCCCAATTCTTCTTATAAGGCAATGAATATATTAATCCTATAAATGAAAAAAATGTAATTTAGCGATCTTCCATCCACGGATCATGCGAAATTAGTTAATTAATATTATGTCGGCTCTAAATTAATTATCATACTTTATACTAAATCTTTGAAAATTAATTTGAATACGGTGGAAGTAGAAAAATCAGATTCTCAAGCGACTACGAACATTCCGTTTAAAACAGAGGATCCATGAACAATTATGATTGGTGTGCTTGCTATTCTATTTTTTACCTCGGCTAATTCTTTTCAATCTAAATCCTTTTAGAGGAAGGCCTCCTTTCCAGCCTCCCTTTAAATCTTCTAATCGGTCCAATTCTTCTTGTAAGAAAATGAATATATAAGTTCTATAAATGAAAAAAAAATGTAATTCAGCGATCTTCCATCCATGCATCATGCGAAATTAGTTAATAATATTATGTCGGTTCTGAATTAATTATCGTACTTTATACTAAATCTGCAACAATTAACTTGAATACAGTGAAACTAAAGAAAATCATATCTATATACATTATATAAATATTCGGCTCATTTTTAGGCATGCATAAAGCATATCCCGCATGATTATTTAATTAATGTAGCCTGCCGCGTTGTCGAGCTAACAATTGTTGGGAGTCCTCCTGGCATCCTATTATTAGCGTACATGCTCCTATAAGCATGTTTAAAAGTATCTTCAGATTTTTGGTGTCGAGCCACCCATGTGCCGCAATTATTTTTGCAGTTTTTTTGTACAGTAGCAAACGTATCCATTTAAGTCTCTTGTAGGAAGCCCATGCAACATCTAAGCGCTATACATGGATTTGCACCGACAGTCCAATTTTCTTTGGGTTTTTTTTAAGGAGCACACGTACACAATAAATTAATGGACAATCGTAATATGTAGTGTACTACATGGACTCTAACGGCTGGTAAACTTCTCTTTGGAAGATTTCTTTAAGAAGCACACACACGTACGCGCATAGAATTAGTTCGGCAATCCCTTATATAATCATAACCGTCCAATTAACTGTTGGGCCGATTGTAGGAAGGCACGGTGACTCCAAACGTGTATAAATAGAACTCAACGATCCCTTATATAGTCCTAGCCGTACAATTAAAATCCTAGGGTTATTTTCTAATAGTTTTCTAGGATTAACGTGGTGGCTCCTAGGGAGTCTCCAATTAGTAAATATAAGATAATATGCCACATATATTTGATCATTATGTTGATGAGAATTATAATGATAGCTATTTGGTTGAATTTTCTCCCACTACTATTAATAAGAATGACTATGCTTATGTGGAAAGTATTAGTTCTTTTATGCATGTGGCTCATGATAAGAATGTTCCTTGTGATATTTATATTGTTAATTTTATTCATGATGCTACTGAAAGTTATTATGAGAGAGGAAAACATAATTTTATGCATCTCAACAATATCAAGGTTCCCCTCTTTATGTTGAAATTTTTGAAGTTACACTTATTTTGCTTTCCTATGCTAGCCACTTTGTGTTTTCATGACTTGTTTTTCTACAAGATTCTTTTCCGTAGGAAGTGGGTTAGACTTAAATTTGTTTTACATTTTCTTCTTGATGCTCTCTTTTGCTTCAATTAATATTTCTCATGTGAGCATCTTCTCAAATTATCATGCCTAGCGACAAGGCTTTAAATAAAAGCACTTCTTGGGAGATAACCCATGGTTTAATTTATTTCCTTTGTTTTTATCTGTTTTATTTGAGTCGGGGAGTTGTATACTTCTGTATCAAATCCTTTGTATATTTCTCTTAATGTTTTAGTAGTGCCAAGTAAAGTTTTTTACCAGAGTTAGAGTTGGTTTTCGGATTTCTGCGCAGGAAACAGATTTCTGTTGTCCACCTTAAAAATCGTATAAATCACAGAAAAATTAGAATGACCTGAAATTTCTTGTGCTTATTCCTCGGGTAATTTTTTCAATCTGAGCAATGTAAGTGCCTCGAAAAAATTCGTCTTTACAGATTGTTCTGGTTTTGACAGATTCTGTCTTTTTCTTGCATTTCCTCTTTTGCGATGTCAAGTGGATTTCTTTGCTTCACGAAACATCAGTGGATGTAGCTAATGTTTAAAAGTATCAATATCACTTGTGCCTTACATAACCCATGGATTTTTTTATTTTTGCACTAACCCTCTAATGTGAATTACTCTTTGATTGTTGTGTGAAGGAAGGTTTCAAGGTTCAAGAGAAGAGGGTGATATATGTGATCAGGAAGAGTGCAAGGTAAAAGCTTGGGGATTCCCCCGTGGTTCATCCAAGAATATATTTTAGAAGACTCAAGCATCTAATCTTGGGGATGCCCAAGGCATCCCCTTCTTCATCAACAGTCTATCAGGTCACTTCTAGTGAAACTATATTTTTATTCGGTCACATCATATGAAGTTTACTTGGAGCGTCTTTTTGTTTTTCTTTTATTTTCCTTGCTACAATAATATAGTTGGACCCTAGAATTCTTTGTTTGGGAGATATACACGCTCCGCTTTTTCGTTGGAATACTTGCTATGCTAGTATTCTTAGTTTTTCTTCTAGTTGCTGCAAAAATTCATGTTTAGTTATTGTTTTCATTGCATCTCTTATTCAGAGCTGTTAGTTTTAGTAGTGTTATATGAGTCCTCTCATGTTTGCTTAATGTATAACTTAGAGAGTTTTTGTTTAAGAATGTTTTGTATGGTGCTTGTTGGGAAAAGAAACTGCTGCTTGAGGTAGAATTTTCAACGGTGCAAGTAGAAGCTTCTACAGACTATGGCTAGAACTTTTTCATATCATGCTAGATGTTATTTTAGTTTTAATGCCTTGCGGTTATTGAGTAGCATGATTAGCCTCAAATAGTTGAGAGTGTTTAATGTGCCTTTGAAAGAATCATGAGTTGTTCTTGTCATATTGAAGCATAAATTTGTGGTGTTCTCCTTTGAATGTTTTATTTGGTTGACTTGGCGCATGCTCACACATGTTTATGACTATGAACCATTCATGAATAGCCTCCATGATCATTTAGTTTTCGAACTTGTGGTACCACTTATGCTTTGATTAATGATGTTTATGTCGCTATGCATGATTATGGCTCTTATGCTCTCTTGATTTATCGCTCCCAGTCGTTTGCTAGCCTCCACCTGTACTGAGTATGAGCTCTACTCGTGCATACAACTCCCAACAACCTACATGTGGTATTTAACAGCCACTCCAAAGTAAATTTCTCATGTGATACCTTTAAAACTTTCAAAATTACTCCTGTTTTGTGCTCCTGTTTTAGCTCATGAGGACGTAAATAGAGAATCTTTATCTCACTTGTTGATTGGACTTTCACACCCTGGACTAGTGACTTCATCCGCTTATCCAATGATAGAAGAGCTGGTGGCGGGGTGCCCAGCCCCAAATTAATAACACAAATTCTCTTCCCTATTTTTGCCCCTGATTTATCAGTCAAAGCATAATTGTGTAAACAAAAGAGAAATAGGGATGACCTTCTACCCATATGCATCCTTCTATGGGAGCCGCACTTGTAAAGTCTAGTTGGCTTGTGACGTACTGTATTTTCTGTTTACCATTCATTGACATAAGCATACACCTCTCTTAAAATATAGACACTCCTCCACGGTATGTGATTGTTGGCAGGCACCCGAGGATTCGGTTAGCCATGGTTTGTGAAATATGGTTGGGAGGAGTGTCAAGTTTTCAATACCTCTTTTTAATAAAATAAAAGCTCTACCACATGAGTAATCCATGCTTCCCTCTGCGAAAGGCCTTTCTTTTACTTTATATTGAGTCTCCATCTTCTAACTTCATGCACGGTTGAGAGAGCATAGTTGCTATTCTGAGTTTTATGTGCATATGTCCTAGAAACATTATTAATTGATTCATGATGTGTTATTGCTTGTTCTCTAATTATTTGTTCTATCTTCCTTATAAACTTTGAAGGTGCCCTGGCATTTATGTTTTGCCCCACTCTTAAGGACTAGCGAAATATCACTTTGCCATGTTTTCTATTTACTTGAAACAAACGTATATATTTCGTTGCATTGTTATTCATGATCTTTTATTTGTGTTACTTCTCATGATGCAAAGTGATTGCAATGCTTTATTATTAAAATTTTATTTATCATGCTTGTGTTTAAGTTCTACGATCTCAGCTTACTTATGCTTTTACATTATTGATGATCAAGTTTATGTTGGTAGCATGTCACCTCAGAAATTATGTGTTTTTATCGTTTACCTACTCGAGGACGAGTAGGAACTAAGCTTGGGGATGTTGATACGTCATAAACGTATCCTTAATTTCTGATGTTCCATGTTGTTTTATTATTGTTTCCCACATGTTTCCTATACACTTTATGTCATTTTTATCGATTTCCCTCGACTAACCTATTCACAAGATGCCACAGAGCCAGTTCTTGTTTTCTGTTGTTCTTAGTTTCAGAAAATTTGTTCTGGAAATATTATTGGAATTGGAAAATTCAAAAGCCAGAAGTCCCGGAGGGTCCACGGAGTCCCAAAGAGACTCATAGGGGTTCCCTAGAGCCACCACACCATAGGGGGCGCGGTTCCCCCTCTGGCCGCGCCAAGCGGTGGTGTGGTACCCCTGGCCACCCCCCGGCATCGCCCTTTCGCCTATATATGCCCCCAGATACATAAACCCTAAAGGAATCAGCCTTTTCCACCAAAAACATCCGTAACTCCACCACCGCCACCGACAAGTTTAGGGGGATATTAATCTCTGTTCCGGCACCCTGCCGGACGGGAAAGTGCCCCCGAAGCCATCTCCATCGAGTCCACCGCCATTTTCATCACCGTTGATGTATCCTATGATGAGGAGGGAGTAGTTCTTCTCCAGGGCTGAGGGCTCTACAGGTAGCTATGTGTTTCATCTCTCTCTCTCTCCCATGGTGTGATCTTTATGTGATCATGAGCTTTGTAATCTAGTTGAATAAGTAGATGTTTCTCTTCATGTATTATGCTACTCAAGTGGTTTTGTTATGAGATCTCCTTAAACACTTTGATCACGGTGTAATGGTGACAGTGTGAGCACCGTGTGGTTTAGCATGTTATTTATATCTTGTGTTGGATGACCCTATGAAATTGTGGTGTTTGTCTAGTACCTTCTAGGGAGCTCAGAGTGACAGTGTGGGGTTAACTAGACATGGGAATGCGAATTTGAGGAGTGTTGTTGTCACACCCCAGTTTTTGGATTCTTGTACTGTGCTTAAGAAGACAAAAATTAGGGCCAACAATTTTTTTTATAACAACATGATTGTTTGAACTAACATATGTTTATGATCTTAATCATATTTGTAACACAAGGTTTTTTGTCTTTATAAAACCAATACCAAATGTTTCTGAAAACATTCCTATTATTTTTCCTGATATTTTCCCTGATGTTTTCCTAATATTACTTGAGTGAATTTTTATTCCAAAGGCTTGAATCATTCTTGTTTGCATCTTAAAATAAACTTTTACCTTTGTTGGATCCAAGAAAACAAAGTTTCAAAATGATTTATGGATTTTTCTATTAAGTTTTCTATAGAAAACATTTCCTAAAAATATAGCCAAGTACTTGTTTTCCACCCTTGTTTTCACTAGGCTATAAAATGTTATTTTATGTTTTCTTGACTTTTATTTGATCCTTGATATATGAAATACAAAACCATAAGCTTAGTTTTATTTTTCGATTAATAAAAATGATCTTTTGCTTGTTGTCTTTGTGGTATAAAAATAAGGCAGAAAAAGGCATTTTTGGATAACAGAGAAAAAACAGAAAGTACAACTTTTCCCACATTGTTTTCATGGACTTAAACTATTTCAAATTTGTTTTCAAAAGATGTTTATGAAAGGTTATAACATGGTTAACAAGTTTCCACTTTTAAAACAAATTTTGGAAAACATTTGAACCTTGAAAACAAGCTAAACTTTTTGATGTTTTAATCTGTTTCCAACACTTAGAAATATTTCTAAGTCCTTAACTGAATTTTCTGAATTTCAGTGAACAAGGTGAGATAGACTTTTGCACAATTGTTTTCTTGGTGTTTCTTTGCAATTTTTGAGATGTAGCCTGGTCTAACATATTGACTAGCAAGTGGACTTGAACCAGGATGCTTGGGATAGCTTCTAGAAGCCTTGTAGGTGAAGTTAACATGAGAGAGAAGAGGTGAGGTGGAATGGTATGGGAAACCCATACCTTTGACTCAATTGACTAGCCCTTGCCCTCTCCTTGCCTCCAAAAGCCAAGGCTTTACCTGCCCCCATGTGTTCTTGACCTTGGGCATCCAGAACACGAGGTGGAGTGACCAAAGAACCCCAAGAGCGCCCTCATGCCACCCATTGGCATCAACCCGAGCCCTCCCTCTCCCTTTCTTGCCCCTGCCTTCGACTAGAAGACTCCAGATCCCATCCCCTTGCGCCACTGCCCTCCTCACTCTCACACCACACTCCCCCAGCTCGAGACCCAGCACTGCCTAGCCCTGGGAGCGTGCACGAGCACGTGTACTGGCCGCTGGTGACCGTGCTCGGCTCGAGGTAGTTCTGCACGACCCGTGCATTTCCCACTCCCTCCACTGCAATAGATCTACTCCTCGTGCTCCACTGACCCTCCCTGGCCTCCTCCCGTGGTCGTTTGCTTGTAGGGAAGCCGCCGACGTCGAGTTCGCCGCCGCCCTTGTCGCGGCCCGCCGTGTCAGACCGCGTCCGCGTCCAACCTCTGCTCCCCTCGACGCCCTCGACCTCAGCCATCGTCCCCGAGCCCGTGCCAACCCTCCCTGAGCCCACGGTGAGCCTCCTCGAGCTCTCCCGCCGCCAGCCGTATCGAGACAGAGAGAGAGAGAGGAGGGGCGAGGAACACGACGCCCGCGCGCCGCTGGATCTTTGATCCACGGCCGCGTTTGAATGTGGACCATTCCTGCGCCGCGCGCGTGTGCTGGGCACAGTTGGGCTGCCTGGCCGCCTAGCTGGGTCGCGCCGCAGCAAACCAGCCCGCGTTAATCTGTGTGTTTTTCTTGTAATTTTTTAACAGAAACTTGGACGATTGCTTTGGACGTATGAAAAATACCAAACGTGCAAATTAAAATCTTCCAAAAATCATGGACCTAACCTTATGAGTTCTTAACCACATAAAAATTGCAGAACTAAGTTTTGGACTATATTTTTCTCACATTGGCTGTTTTGCCACAGAGGACCTATGAACATGTTTTGAACATAACTTTTGGAATCTATAACTAAAATGGACCGACTAAAATGTTTTGGATAGCCCTTGAACAGATATATCCATAGCATTTGGCCTCACATCAAGGTGAGCTACCAAATGGAAATGACATCCATTTTGGTGAAAGACCAGTAGGCTCTTCTGTGATTTTTAGAATGAATTTAAAAATGATTTTTGATGTAAATCCAACTGGTTGAGTTTGATATTGACTAGATCTATCTAATCCTAGCTCAGATTAATTTTTGGAGCTCTAGATTAGTTTTGGTGGACAGATCTAGAAAACAACACTTTCCTGTTTTTGTTCTAGTTGTGTTTTTGTTTAAAATGAAATGTGTGATCGATTGTATTTTGTTTCCTAGATTGTATGCATTTGTTAGGACTTGTTATTGAGTTGTTTTCTTGCAGAACATCTACCTTAGAAAGTGTGTGCATGTTTGGAAAGTAGAATGAAAATGGGAATATCATTTGTTATTTTCTAGTTTATTATTTGGGATATTTGTGTGAGCAAAATCTTTGTGTGTTTGATTGACTAAACTTGTTCTAGGTTTGCTATGGATCCAGTACCATTTTGGTACTGTTATTTTTAAGTTAATACCTCCGTTATCTTGCATGTCATTTTATAGCAAAGCATGTGTAAGATTTGTTATTCACTTGCACTAGTATGGTTTTCACTAGAATACATAGCGTTGTGTTATTTATCTTGTATACTAATTTTGTCATGAGTAACCAGAGGCTTAGTACCTCTTTTTCCTTGGTATTAGTGGGCCCATAACCCACTGGTCCCATTGCATTTTGGTTGAGGATGAAAATCCCTAACCATTCATGTGTGTGAAAATAACCTGTTTTATCATGTGTTTGATTATTATTGTCCACCATGGAAACTAGGTTGTTTGGTTCACTTATGCAAGTGAAAAGTTTATTTCTTCTTTATGATTACTAGTATGTCTAGGTGTGATTCATTTGTTAGCATAATATTCCTTAGGGGTATCATTTTAAGAAATGCCTCACTATTGTGTGCTAATTTGAATTGTATGCTAATAGAATAAATTCCTTGTGAGTGATAGCTTGTTGGTGAATGTTTTATAATTGAGTGTTTGGATTTTTGAAAAGGTTTAGATTACTTTTTATTGAATGCATAGCTACTGGTTGTGTAGTTTATACCTTGGTTGCTTGCTACTTAATTAATTAGAAAATCGTGTGTTACTAGAATTGGTATTAATTAGCAGATGTTTTCCATAGAATTATTTTACGGTATTGCTTACTAGCATGTGTATGGATTGGGTACTGTTAGTAGGTGTATTCATGTTCATGACTTTCTTGTTTAGAGTTAAGCATCATTGTAGCATTGTTTGCTTCTCTAGTGTTGAACTAGTGTCACCACTAGAAATTGTGGTTTTGCTCTAGTATTGGAATATTTTATTCTATGAGAGAATGATTGATTCTAGCATATTTAGGAAGTTACTACTGATGTTATGATTCCATGAATTCTTTAGTTGCTTGTGCTATGGTTGTAGAACATAAGTATTCCTTATAGCATGCTTGTGTAGATTTTTCATACTAGTATGCTATTAGTGCATTCCTGCTTTTATGTAATTTGTTAGGAGTATTATCTTGTGTGATGGATGTGTTTTATACTATTTTATGACTTGAAATCATTGATTTTAGCTACTGTTTGTTTGTTAAATTTTCATTATTGATGGATTCCATAACTTCAAGTAGACATTAGCATAGTCAATAAATAGTCTATTCATCTGTGATGTCTTCACCTGCTGTTTGGGAATTGTCTGAGTGAGTGCCTTAGCATGAGTATTGTACTTATGTTATTTTTCTGTTAGTGTTATGGTTGTTCTTAGTAATATATTGCTACCTAGGCATTAGTTTAATCATGAACTTGCTTGGTGGTGATTTGCTTGTGTGTTGTTAATACCCACTTCCATGGGTATTACTTTGATTGAGTGTTCTTATTTTAGTAACCTCACCTTTTGTGCCCACAAGCTATACTTTTAGCTTCTTAAATATCTTAATATGAGAGTGGTACACCCACTCCATATATGATACGTAAGAGGTGGGATATGGTTTCTCAACCATATGTTTGTTTGACGATAGTTTTGTACCCTGAGAGTTATGTGAGATAGTTTCTCGATAACGTTTGAGTGAATGCGCTAGTATAAGTTTGCTTGTTGTATGTGTTGTTTAGTTTAGTTGTTTGGTCTTTAGACCTGAGAGTGTGTCTTTTATTCTTTTACGACGCTAGAAAACGAAGAAGAAGAAGAAGAAGAAGAAGAAGAAGCAGTTGTGGAGTTGTGCGTCAAGTTCAAACTACTTCAAGGCCAGGGACACTAAGAGATTTAAGGCAAGCCATCCTGATGCTTGCTGTTATACTACACTTATCATTATCTATCATGCATGTTTTACTTCTGAAAAGTTTTACAAAACTGTGATTACCAAAAACTATTTTTGAGTGACTACTATTGTTATTATATATACTATTACTATGCCAGTAGATGATACATGGTGTTACCAAGCCCATAGCCACCATATGGTATTTATTACCATCACAAATATTAGTCCCTAAGTGGACACCCTAAAAATGTGTTTTACAAAAAAAGGCTTTATGGAAAACCCGGAGAAAAGGCTGAGCCTTATTCACCGGAGGAATATTGGAGTGGTCATTTTTGGGAAAATAGTGTTTTACAAAAATGACACATAACCTAGTCTTCGTCGGACAACCTTTGCCGTACTGCCACTTTACCCCAACATGGGCACGGGGCTTAACTTGAAGTTTGTTTTTGTTAGTGTGTGTTCTATCTCAATTTGCTATAAGGGCTGTTGTGCCCTCGAACCGAAATGCCGATAGTCATGAATTAAATAGGCATATAAAGTGTGGGATTAATTTTCCCTCCGGACGCAGCAGTTGGGGCATCCTGTCTTGGCGGGGATTAGCCTGGTGCCGGGGATGTCGGAAAACTCAACTGAAGAGATAGACATATTCTAGCTTGAACATAATGGATGGCTAGAATCAGTTATCTGATGTTTACTGACGAATGGATGGATCCTAGGCCTGTCGGGTGAGCCTACCCGGTCTCAGGCCCACGGCCCAAGCTCCAAAGGAGGCGCCATGAACTATTATAGAAGGCCCAATCGGAGCCCACCCGCAAAGCCTTGCGGGTTAAGAAAGGAAACTTGTAACCGACTTAGGGTTAGAGTTTGTATCCCCCCCCCCCGGGCACGGTTTGAGACCTGGCTATCTATATAAAGCCAGGAGAACCACCAGGGGGAGGACCAAGCAATACCGCACCACCAAGCCTTGAGATCGAGATCAAACTCTCGAGTTGAGCAAACCCCATTGTAACCGATCTACTCGGTAATACAGATCGACAGAGGCACGAGTAAGGGTTTTACCTCTACGAGGGCCCCAAACCTGGGTAAATCGTGCCCCCTGTCTAGCCGACGATTGTCACCAGCGCCTAAACGTTATCCTAATCGAAACCCTATGGGTTCACCCGAGGACTTGTTGAGATGCAGATTCGACAATTGGCACCGTCGGTGGGAACAACGGGGGCTGGATCTCTGGCATCTTCGGCCTCATCGACAACCAACTCACGCTGGAACCCCAGGACTTCGACTCCAACCAATCCGATCCGAATCGGGTCGGTCGTCGTCGCCCCTCACTCACTGGAATCACACCCGGTATTCAGCGACTTGGAGAAGAGCATCACGTTGACGTTCGGGAGCTTCCACTTCTATACCAACAAGGACGGAATTCTACACTTCCCCGAGCAAACCGATCTCGAAGGATCGGGATCTGGGTCAATCTCTAGCCCAGAAGCTGTCGACTCACGACCCCGCTACGCGGATCGCGACTTGGCGAAAAGCGGCGAATCTGTTCGCCTCAACACCAGCAACTTCCATACCCTCTCCATAGAGGAACCTTCTCGGGTCAGGAAAGCCTGCCTAACTACGCCTAGGACCCGCGAGTCATATCTAGCTCAGGTCTGCATGGCAGGATCAGGAGCCCCACCCGAGGAATATGAAAATAGCGCAAGGAAACGCGCAGCCATCGGCGTCTCACGAGCTGCTTGGGATCGGGCAAAGGAGGCCATCCGCACAAGCACGCCACTGGAACCCGGAGCTCCTCACGAGTACATGACCTCCTACCACTATCATCTAGTGAGAGCGGCTACTACAATAAAGGAAGCTCGGATAGATCTAGCCGAGCTATAGAAATTAGCGGATGCGTCAAGCCAGCGCCGGGCTGTGCTATCCATGACACCTTCTGTCGGGAACCGCCCTGCGAAAAAAGGATACGTCTCAAAAACCGCGACCATGGATGGCGAGTCCCTGAGCGGGATCAGCAAGTCACTCATGCGTGTCGACGAGGACGGAAACATCCATCCGCAAACTCCCACGGCATCGGTACTAGCCGCAGCCACCTACATGCAGATAAATCAACCAGGGGAAAACGATCCCCGCATGGAACAATACAAGCAAGTTCAGAAAGGATTGGGCATGGCAGCCACAAAACTCGCCTCCTACGATTGCAGGAAAGCAGCCGTGCGGAATGACAAAGAAGCACCCCGGGGACACAGGGGCACATCGCCTGGCAAGGAAAAATCACATCGTCGTGCACGGGGAAAAGAAGCCCGATGACGTGGATATAGCCCGAGTGGTAGCGATAGCAGCCCGAGGGATCGAGACCGTAGCCGCAGCCCGCGAAGAGGTCGAGATCACAGCCCACAGAGAGATCGAGACCGCAGCCCGCGGAGGGATCGAGACCGCAGCCCGCAGCGACACAGCAGCCGCTCGCGACATCGCAGCAAGGAGCCGAGGGGAGACGTAAACCGCGACGAACCCGGGTACAATGCGCGACCAGACATCGCTCAGCGCAAGGTTGATAAAGGTTGAGTGGCCAGGAACCGCGCGCGTTCCCCATCTACATCCTCCGATGAAGAAGTCTACGGAGCCTTATGTTTCGCCCACAGCATCCGCGAGGCACCGCTACCCAAGAGGTTTAAGCTATCCACGGAAGTGCAGAAATACGATGGTTCGCAAGAGCCACAAGCCTGGTTGTCAGATTACCTCACGGCAGTAAAATGCCAACGTGGGAACAAAAACACGGTTATGCAGTACCTTAACCTACATCTAGTATGCATTGCGCACAGCTGGCTCGAAGGAAGGCCGAGGGCATGCTACAGATCTTGGGATGATCTAAACCTCGATTTCTGCAAAAATTTCCAAGCAATATACAAAAGACCGGCGACCATCGAGGAGTTACGAGCTTGCAAGCAGAAAAGTGGCGAGTCTACTCGCGAATATATTCAGCGATGGAACACACTCAGAAACACAACGGGAAACATATCACAAGAAGTCGCGGTTGAAGCATTCGCCAAAGGAGCACGGCGAACCTCCTTCAGGGAAGAACTAGGATGACTCGCATCCAAAACCATGGGAGAACTGATGGCCACAACCGACAGATGGGCAAACGGCGAAGACACGGTGCGTAATGAAAAAGCCTCATCACCAGTACGAGAATACGATCGCCATGGTCGAAAGAAAAGGAGAAAGCATTACGACCGCGATGATCGAGAAGAACTGGTGGCAGCGGAGTTCACGAGGAATCGCGACAGTGGATATCGCGGAAATCGCGAGTGGAAGCCAAAGGCAGAGGACAAAATCCCCGAGGAGGACCTCGATGGTTACTGCACGCTACATCTATTTACAGATAAGCGCACCGGCAAAACTAAGGCAACACACCTTCTCAAGGATTGCCGAAAGTTCCTTGATATCCACGAGGCCTTATCGAAGAAAAATAGAGCAGGAGTCAATCAGGGTACCCGCAGCTCCCTGGAGGAGGAGCTCAAGGATTTCACCAGCCGCAAGCCCTGCCCCCAGCAGGAAATCAAAACACGGTGCTAGCTGCGCTACCAGCGCCACCCGCCCCAAACCAGGGAGCCAATGGATACCCAAACCCAGCGGGACTCTTAGGCATGATACAAAAGGTTTGTGCATCACGCAGGGTTCAGAAAACGAACACACGACAAATATGCATGGCTGTGCAAGCCCCACCTACAAAGCCCGAGTACCTGAAGATGGCGGATCAACCAATAACTTTATCCAAGGAAGACCACACCCCACGAGTCTATCGACTAGGACACGCCGCGCTAGTCATCCAAGCGCAAATTGGCAACTACGAGCTGGCTCGCATGTTCATGGACGGGGGCAGCGGCATCAACATCATCTACGCAGACACACTCCGTCGGATGAACGGGAACTTGGACGGACTCGCGGAATCAGAGACATCCTTCCACGGGATAGTTCCAGGAAAAGCGATCCGCCCACTCGGAACAATCAATCTGGAGGTGGTACTAGGAAATCGAAGCAATTACATGCGAGAATTTCTTGACTTCGAAGTGGTCGACTGGCCTTCACAGTACCACGCCATTCTTGGCCGAACAACGTTCGCCAGATTCATGGGAGTACCGCACTATGCTTACCTGAAGCTCAAGCTGCCTGGGGAACATGGCACAATCACCATCGACGACGATTTCCAAAAATCCAATAAATGCGACAACGAGTTCAACGAGATCGCCAAATCCTTCGGGATGCAGGAATAACTGGAAGAGATAGCAAAAACCACGGATCACTCTGTGATGCCTCTCACCAAGAAGAATGCCCCAGATCTCGAGTTCAACACAAACAGTGGTACTCTAAAACACTAGGTGCACCCGACCGAATCTACAAAGACGGCGATGGTGTCAACCACCCTCTCGCCAGCATAGGAAGACGCGCTCGTCGAACTCCTCCGTGAGTACTGGGAAATTTTTGCCTGGCAGCCTTCAGATATGCCAGGAATACCCAGGGAGTTCGCGGAGCACTCACTCAAAGTTTATAAAGACGCCAAACCTATCAAGCAGACAACCCAATGGTTTTCAGAGCCAAAGCAAAAAGCACTTGGAGAAGAAGTGAACAGGCTACTCGCAACAAAATTCATCCACGAGATAAAGATCTCCACCTGGTTAGCAAACCCGGTGCTGGTCCCGAAGAAAAATACTGACATCCTTCGCTTGTGCATCGACTAGACGTTGTTGAATAAGCACTGCCCCAAGGATAACTTTCCCTTACCACAGATCGACCAGATCGTGGACTCCACAGCAGGCTGCCAACGCCTCTCCTTCTTGCACGCCAACTCAGGCTATAATCAGATCAGGATAAAAAAGGAGGACGAGGAGAAGACAACGTTTATCACACTCCACGGTGTTTACTGCTACTCGACAATGCCCTTCGGGCTAAAGAACGCAGGCGCAACATATCAGCGCTGCATGCAAAAATGCCTCGCCAAGCTCATTGGCAAGAATGTACAAGTGTACGTTGACGACATCGTCATCAAGACTCGAGTAGAGGATACGCTCCTCGATGATATCAGAGAAACATTCGACGCGCTGAACGCGTACCGAATCAAGCTAAACCCGACCAAATGCGTCTTTGGCATCCCTGCAGGACAACTTCTCGGGTACCTGGTCTCTGCTCGAGGAATTGAAACCAACCCGGAGAAAATCCAAGCAATCCTGACAATGAAGGAGCCAACTAACTCCGCGGTGTGCAGCAGCTCGCAGGACGACTAGCCGCTTTAAGGAGATTCATTGCCAGTCTGGGCGAGCAAGCATTGCCTTTTTACAAGCTACTGAAGAAAACAGATAAGTTCCAGTGAACACCCGAAGAGCAGAAAGCATTCGCAGACCTCAAGCGAGCATTGCAGAGTAGGCGTGTCCTGGCAACACCGCAAGAACGGGAGCCACTGTATCTGTATCTAGCCGCAACAAATCAAGTCACCAGCACAACAATTGTGGTCGAGCGGCCGGAAGACGGCAAGGCGTGTGGCATCCAAAGGACAATATATTATATCAGCGAGGTGCTTTCGCCCTGCAAACAGCGATATCCCCATTATCAGAAGCTCGCGTACAGTGTGGTGCTCACAGCCCGAAAACTCAAGCACTACTTCCAGAAACACACCGTCACGGTGGTAAACGACGCATCACTTGGTACTATCATGGATAACCCAATGGAATCCGGAAGAATTGCAAAGTGGAGCATCGAGCTCAGCGCCTGGGACATTATATATGCGGGTCGCAAATCTATCAAATCACAATTACTCGTGGAATTCCTGAGAGAGTGGACAGAACTACAAACGCCAGGCCCTCCAAAGTTTACGAGCAACTGGATAATGTATTTCGATGGGTCGAAGAGAAACGAAGGAGCTAGAGCCGGGGTAGTCCTGATATCCCCTAGAGGTGACAAGTTGCAGTGCGTCATGCGATTGGATTTTCCACTCGACGACCCAGCATCAAACAATGACGCAGAATACGAAGCCCTCCTCCACGGCATGAAGATGGCGATTGCCTGTGGAGCCACCCAACTAATGATCTATGGAGATTCAAACCTTATAGTATAGCAGACAATGAAAGAGTGCGACACCATTGCAGAAAACATGGTCGCTTATCGAGATATGTACAACCTAATCGAAGGAAGTTTCCAAGGGTGCGAACTAAAGTACATTGCGCGATCCAGCAACGAAGAAGCAGATAAATTGGCAAACATGGGTTCTACCAACACACCCATACCGCCTAGAATATACTTAGAGAGGATAATCAAGCGCTCAGTCAAGGTAAACAAATCAGCAGAAGCACCCGCAACATTGGAGACAGAGGTCAGCCAGCAAACTGCTATGATTGAGCTCACCCACAATATTTCGAGACAAGTTTTTCTGGTCGAACCAGTCTGGACGCAGAAATACCTTGACTACTTGTCCAACAAGCAGCTCCCGCCAGATGTTCGCGAGGCTCGACAGATAGTACGACGCAGTAAAGCTTTTCGAGTGCTCAATGGAGAGCTATACAACAGAGCATATCGGGAATATTGCAGAGATGCATAACACCCGAGGACGACATGGAACTACTGCGGGATATACACCAAGGAGATTGCGGACACCATGCTAGCTGGAAGGCGATCGTGGGTAAAGCTTTTCGAGCAGGATTCTACTGGCTCACGGCGGCTAGGGACGCAAAGGACCTAGTCAACAAGTGCAACGCATGCCAAAGATTCGCGCCCAAGCCGCACGCCCCTACCACTGAACTTCACATGATCCCAATCGCCTGGCCCTTTGCACAATGGGGGCTAGACATATTAGGGCCACTGCGAAAGTCAACACCCGGAGGATACACGCACTTGCTCGTTGCAGTCGACAAATTTACAAAGTGGATTGAAGGCATGCCAGTCACCTCGGCCAGCGCCCAATGCACCGTAAAATTCGTCGACTCCATCTTATGCAGATTTGGGATGCCACACAACATCATCACCGACAATGGAAGCAATTTCACAGCAAAGGAAACACATCAGTTCTGCGAGAAAAAGGGAATCACCCTCAGTTTCGCCTCTGTGGCTCACCCGCAAACCAACGGTCAAGTCGAGCGATCCAACGGATTGGTCTCAGCTGGAATAAAGAAACGGCTACTCGATCGTTTGCACCCAGCGGCAGGGCACTGGGCAGAGGAGTTACCCTCCGTACTATGGAGCCTCCGCACAACCCCAAATCGATCAACAAACTACACACCATTTTTCATGGTATACGGAGCTGAAGCAGTCCTTCCCGAAGATGTCAAGTTCAGCGCCCCACGAGTCGTCGCTTACAGCGAAGAAACCTCTAACAGGGCACTCGCGGAAGACGTGGATGCACTCGACAAAATACGCGACATTGCAGTCGCAAGATCCGCGGTATATCAACATTCGCTGCGCAACTACCACACCCGCCGTATACGCCACAGAGCTTTCGTGGTAGGAGATTTGGTGTTGCGGCTCAAGCAGAAGGAAGGACACAAGCTCGAGCCACCGTGGGAAGGACCCTTCATAATACACGAAGTTATCCCAGGTGGCGCTTATCGACTGAAGAACCCCGAGACCGGTGGCATCTACTCCAATCCATGAAATGTTGCGCACCTCCGCAAATTCTATCGTTAGGATTATTCTATTTGCAAAAATAAGGCTATACTAGCATCCTGTAGCTCGAAGAAAATACATGGCTTCTCAGTCATATTAATAAAATACATGGTTTCTCAACCATAGCTACTCATGTTCTTGATCTTTACACGCTAAATAACAGGTATACACCCCAAACACACGGGGGCTACGCCTAACTTAGCATCATAACAAAATTTGCAAATACAAAGGTACAAACAAGGTTGGCACCTTATAAAGTTTCACAACAACTATACAAAAACGACAGGATACATACATCCTACAATTACATATGGCGACAAGCAGTTTCCTCAGCTAACACTCGATTAACCTCTTCAGAAGTCAGTCGAATAATCTCCTCTGCAGCAGGACGAACGACTGTATAATGGGAGGTCATATCAACTGGAGCATTTGGGAGCCTTGCCACGGATTTGAAATTGACCTCAGGATGCCACATTCGGACAAAAGCGAGTGCTACTAAGGACCCGCAGATCAGCTGTTGGCGGACGCACTCGCGAATTTCGCCTACTCGACCAAAAGTTCTGAGCAGCTGGCTCAAGTCTTTTGGATCTCTCTCCAGCGGATAGAAAACGCGATTCAAAGCTATCAGGGCCTGGTGACAACAATCAACGAGTATCTTTGCCTGGCCCACACGATACTTCAAAGTAGCCAGAACAAAACCTCGACTGCGATCGGACCAGGAGTTTTTTTCATGTGGTTTTGAGCTACGAGCTTCGTGAAGAATATGGTTATCCACCCAATGTTTTTCACACCGTTCGTCAGGCTGAACAACTACAAAGAAAGCTACAGAGAGTCAAAGAAGGAAAAAAGATACAGTCAAACAAAATGCTAGGGGGCTGAAGAGCTTACAAAGCATATCCTTGGCAACAGCTGCCAACTCTTTCATCACAAACTGCTCACGTTTAGCCGCAAGTTTCTATTTAGACTTGACTACATCAGACACTCCATGCAAAGCTTCCAGCTTGCGCTCACCATTCGCGACACGATCGCGGAGGCCGGCAAATGTACCAACAACAGCAACAAGGGGATCTGCTCGTGCGGCAGATCCACTCGAAGACTCCGCGACAGCACCGATTACCTGGAAGGAGATAAGAAAAGTTAAGGAGGAATTCAAGACAACCCACTCAAGAAATAAACCGCCTATTCGACAGGTGCTCGGGGGTTACTCCCATCGGGAGGAACTCATGACAATCACTCGCAAGAAATCATATCTCAGATATCAAAAGAACATTTCGATTAAAGGCAGAATACGAGAATACATCCCAAGGTTCATTACATCAGGAGAGCAAATTAAATGAAGTCTATCCTATGGAACTACAGAAGTGCTGCCACTCGCGACATGTTGCCCCTTGCGACTAGCACGAGCAATCAAGTCGGATAGCATTTGAGCAAGGACTCCAGCCGGATCGCCGAAAGGACGAAGCGCTACCTTTCTGCCCGTGGTAGCATCGACGGGAAGGTTCGAGTACGCCTCGTCCAAGCCCGAAACTCCGTGCGCCAACGCGAACTGGATACCATTCTTCGCCCCGCACTCAGACTGGGCGACCGAGTAGGCCTGAAGGGGATCATCCTCCACAAAAACCTTCAGAAGACCATCCAGCGTGGGCGGAACCGCGACATCAACCAGAAGACGATCGTGGAATTGCGTCAACACTCGAATGGCATTGCCAACGAGGGAGCAGATCCCACTCGCGTGCCTCCGAAGCTGAGCGCAAGAATCTGTCAGGGCGTCCACCCGTTGAACCCTGGGCAACTCCAGCGCAACGCCAAGGACATCTGCAAAGAGACAACATTAATTCTAAAAGACATACCAGCTAATCGAAAAACAACAAAGGTCAAGTGCAACTTACTTGCGAAATTCTAGGCCAGAGGGCGAAGGAAGTCAACAAGATCGTTGTCCTGTTTGGTGCCAGCCTCCTCCAGTCGCTTCAGAGCGTCCTGGGCCTCAGCGAGCTTTCTCTCGAGGTCAGTCGACTGCTTGCGAGAGGATTCAAGTTCCTTTCGAGCAGCCTCCAACTCAGCCTCAAGGGTGTTCACCCAAGTGATATCCTCAGTCTTCTCGGTCTTCAGAAAATCGAATTGGGCTACACACCAATAAATTTCAGCCTAAAGGAATTCACACGGTCAGAAAGAATAAGTAGAAGGAACGGGTAAATTTACCTTGAAGAGCTTGTACATCCGAGACGAGTCGATCACGATCCGCCCAAAGGATTACGCAGTCCGCCTCAGCCGAAATTACGCGGCGACCAATGGCTACGAGAGAGTCAAGTAGAGACTGCAAAACACAAAGAGAAAGAAGTCAGCGAAAGTGGAAGGAAATTGAGCCTATTCACGACAGTAAACAGTCGAGTATAGCCTCGGGGGCTACTCCCATCGGGAGCACTGTCGTGCACCCGATAAAATCAAGAAAGGAAAGAAGCTTAAAGTTCTTGAGCCTGTAGCCAATCGCAAGCGATTGACCACAGCCTCGAATGCTACTCCCATCGGGAGCACTGCCGTGCACCTGATAAAAACACGGAAAAGAACGAAGTACAGAATGCAAGGAAAATGGCAAAGTTTACCTGGCCCTGGGCAATGCGCAGAGGATCAGCCGAGCTACCCGACACTTCTTTCGAAGCCAAGGCACCAACCGCAAAGCTAGGCAGCCTATAATCCGTAGCCGCGGCTGTGGGTGCTGGGCTCGGCGAGTTCTGGACGGCCGTAGCAATTGGGGTTTCACCCGCAGCAGCATCTTTCCTCTTCTCGGGAGGAACAGAAGAGGCGAATCGGCCGGGGCTGTTGGACTGAAGTCTGTCGTGAAAGAAACAACATCATCAGGAAGAGCGAGAAAAAAACTTTCGACTAGAACGAAGAAGGAAAGAAAAACTTACTCGTCATCATCGTCATCCAACATATTCACATTCTAGGCGGTCTGGATCTTCGACTTGGGAGCGAGAGGAGCACGCACACTCCGTGGGGTCACGATGAGGGGCTCTTTATCAGATCCTCCACCCAAGGAGTTATCCTTGGAAGTGGCTTCATCGTCTCCCGCTCTGCGGTGCTTGCGGTGGTGGAGATCTCTACTCGATTCTTCCACGTCATCCGAAGAGGCGTGCTCGGAACTCGAGTCGGCGTCGGCAACGCTGGTTTCAACGGGAACCTCCAGGTTGCTTGCCAACAAGTCCGAGGCCTCTTCACCAGAAAATGGAGGGTAGCATGTTACTACCCTTAAACTCTACAGAAGGGAAACAAGAAAACAAGAAGGGGAAACTCAGTCGACAAACTCTCGAACAAAGAGAAAAGGTTAAGACAAGAAAATATTTGAACTTACTTCGGATGGAGGAGGTCTGGAAGCTTCAAATGCTACGACAGGGCAGCCAGGGAAGGTCTTGCCCACTTTAAGCCTGGTGATGGCCGCGATTTTCTTCTCGAATTCAACATTCGAAAGTTCTTCTCGGCTCACACGGCTGGGGTATTCGACGCCCTGGTACTCCCACATCGTGGAGGGCCTCTCCCGCAGAGGTTGAATCCTGCACTTGAGGAACACACTCGCCAGATGCAAGCCGTTCAGCATAACTCCTGCGGTTTGGTCACGAAGGGCTGCCACCTTGGCGAGTAGCGGGGCGACGATTCGGCTCTCTTTGACTGAAAGCTTGTGCGCCCAGGACTTCCGCCGCTTTAAGACAGTGAACGGGTGGAATTCATGAGCTCCACCCGCGCTGTTGTCGACGACGTAGAACCACTTCTTTCTCCATCCTTGCGTGGAGTCAATGAAGTGCATTTCGAAGTAGCAGCTATCCGACTTCGCCTGGACTCCGAAGCCGCCGGTGCGCAGCGTCTCTCCAAGCTCGGTCTCTACCC
The DNA here is from genome assembly GCA_028641055.1 of Alopecurus myosuroides. Classification (NCBI taxonomy): domain Eukaryota; kingdom Viridiplantae; phylum Streptophyta; class Magnoliopsida; order Poales; family Poaceae; genus Alopecurus; species Alopecurus myosuroides. The sequence goes on along the minus strand of JAPCYS010000296.1, from coordinate 1,305 downwards.
GCGATTTCTCGCGGAAGACCCGCACCTTGAACAGGGCTTTCCAAAGGCCCCAGTGTGGGCGGATGCCCAGGAAGCACTCACAAAAAACGATGAAGCACAAGATGTGCTGCACCGCATTTGGAGGCAGATCGTGGAGTTGTATGCCGTAGACATACAACAAAGCCACGAAGAAAGGATGGAGGGGGAGTGAGATCCCGCGCGTGACGTGATCCGCAAAGATCACGCGCTCGTTCGCGCGGGGGTTTGGTACCCCTTCTTTTTTGCCGAGGCAAACCCGCTTCTCGGTCTCGGGAGGCAGCAGTCCCTCCCTCTGCATCTCCTTGATGCTTTTGTTCGTCGTATTGGCGGAGCGCCAGTCGTCTGAGCGCGGAGCGGGTGGCGCGGGAACATCTTCCGGTGCCTTCAAGGAGGAGGCAGCTGCGCTGCGTTTCTTTTCTCCTGCCATGGAAGCTGGTGCGAGCTCACAGAGAAGGAGATGAGCGCGAGGAGGAAGAAGGATGGAAAGCGAATGACCGAGAAGTTTTTTACTTTCCACCTAAGGACCGTATATATACACGGGGCCACTCGATCCTGGCCGTTCGTTAGGCAACATGGCGCCCATCGTGGCTGCCACGTGTGAAGCGGAAGCGAAGAGACGGTGAAAGTTGTTTCATGCCACGATCTTAACAGCAGATCGTGAGCAATTACTGTGCGCGGCTCGCGGAAAAACCGGAAACGACGTCTCGTTTCCGGTAAAAAACCTGACAAGGTGGGCCAGCACATATGTTCTCACTCCGTCACGTCCCATCGGGAGGATAAAAGTGCGCTATGACGTCATTGTGAACATCATCACGCTCGAAAATTCTTTCGGATAAAAACCCCAGACACGAAATAACTTTGTATTGGCAAATCGAGACGCGAAAACTCTTTCGCATAAAATCCCCACACACGAAAAAAGTCCGTATGGGCAAATCAAGACGCAAAAACTCTTTTCGCATAAAAGCCCCAGACACGAAATTTCCTTTCGAATGGGCATGACAAGGTTTCCAAACACGAAAACTCCTTCATATGGATAGAAGACTACAAAGCACAAAAAACTTTGTGCACAAATATCAAGGGAGACATTTTCACTCGAAATATCCCTGGACAAAACTTGCGAGTGTGTAGCTCCTGCCACTCGGTTATACGATGTACACACATCAATTCGCCGTATTGTTCGGCTGACTAGGCACATCCGGATGCTGTATTCTTTCGAATACGAAGGTAAGACCCAAAAGATCTCTCTTGCGGGCTTGGAATCGCACTCCAGCTGCGTCCTCCGGTAAA
>JAPCYS010001203.1:0-56088 GCA_028641055.1 Alopecurus myosuroides | reverse complement strand
GATAACCCATGGTTTTTTTTTTGCTTTGTGTTTCTCTGTTTTCTTTGAGTCAAGGGGCTATATACTTATGTAGCAACTCCTTTGCATCTTTTTTTCATGTATTAGTTGTTCCAAGTAAAGTTTCTAGCGAAAGTTGGAGTTGGTTTTGGATTTCTACGCAGGAAACAGATTTATGTCGACCGTAAAAAGTCGTATAAATTCCAAAAAGATCAAAATGACCTGAAACTTTTTGTTCTTATTCCTCAGCTAATTCCAACACTTTCTCGTTCTTTATGTTTTTAGATCTGAGCAACTTAAGTGCCCTGAAAAATTCATCATTACAGACTATTCTGGTTTGGGCAGATTCTGACATTTTTCTTTCATTTGCTCTTTTATAATGTCAAGCGGATTTCTTTGCTTCAAGAAAGATCAGTGGCTGTAGATAATGTTTAAAAGTATCAATAGAACTTGTTCCCATGCATAACCCATGAATTTTTAATTCTTGCACTAACCCTCTAATGCGAATTACTTTGAGTGTGGTGTGAAGGAAGTTTTCAAGGGTCAAGAGAAGAGCGTGGTATTATGTGATCAAGAAGAGTGAAAGGTCAAAGATTGGGGATGCCCCCATGGTTCATCCCAGAAAATTCTAAGAAGATTCAATCGTCTAATCTTGGGGATGCCCAAGGCATCCCCTTCTTCGTCAACAAATTATCAGGTCGCTTCTAGTGAAACTATATTTTTATTCGGTCGCATCATATGAAATTTACTTGGAGCGTCTTTTATTTTTCGTTCTGTTTTCTTTTGTTTCCTTGCTTCAATAAACATCTTTGGAACCTAGCATTCTTGTTTGGGAGAGAGACACCCTCCTGTTTTTTCATATGAATACTCGTTATGCTCGTATTCTTAGTTTTTCTTCTAGTTACTACAATCCTTTTAGCTCATGTTTGTTTTCATGCATATCTTATTCAGAGATGTTAGTTTTAGTAGAGTTATGTGAGTACTCTCTTTCTTACTTGTTGTATCATTTAGAGATTTTTTGTTCAAATATATTTTGTATCGTACCTGTTGGGAAAAGAAAATGCTCCATGTGCTAGAATTTATAAGAATGCAAATAGAAGCTTGTATAGACTGTGGCTATATTTTTTCATGTCATGTTAGATGTTATTTTAATTCTAAGCCTAGTGTTTATGTTTGTAGTATGACTTGTTTCAAATAGCTGGGAGTGTTAATGTACCATTGAAAGAATCATGAGTTGTTTTCTATCACGTTAAAGCATAAATTTGTGGTGTTCTCCTTTAAGTGTTTTATTTGGTTGACTTGGCGCATGCTTACATCATGTTTATGACTAAAAACTAGTAATAAAAAGCCTCTATGATCATTTAGTTTTTGACTTGTAATACCATTTATGCTTTGGTTAATAATGTTTTTGTCGCTATGCATGATTATGGCCGTTATGCTCTCTTGATTTGTCGCTCCCAGTCTTTGCTAGCCTCCACATGTACTGATTATGAGCTCTAATCGTGCATCCAACTCCAAAAAACCAAAGTATGAAAAATGTGTCCACCATACCTACCTAAATGTGGTATTTAACTGCCACTCCAAAGTAATTTTCTCATGTGTTACCTTTAAAACTTTCAAAACAACTCCTATTTTGTGCTCCTGTTTTAGCTCATGAGGACGTAAATAGAGAATATTTATCTCACTTGTTGATTGGATTTCACACCTTAGACTATTGGCTTCATCCGCTTATCCAATCGATAGAAGAGCTGGCAGCGGGGTGCCCAGCCCCAAATTAATACAAACAAATTCTCTTCACTATTTTTGCCCCTGATTTGTCAGTAAAAGCATAATTGTGCAAACAAAAGAGAAAAAGGGATGACCTTCTATCCAGTTGCGTCCTTCAATGCGAGCCGCTCTTATGAAGTCTAGTTGGCTTGTGACCTACTATATTTTCTGTTTACCATTCGTTGACATAAACATACACACCTCTCTAAAAATATACGATCCTCCATGGTATGTGATTGTTGGAAGGCACCCGAGGATTCGTTTAGCCATGGTTTGTGTAAGAAAGGTTGGGAGGAGTGTCAAACATTTTATACCTATGTTTAATAAAATAAAAATATCTAGAACATGAGTGATCCATGCTTCCCTCTGCGAAGGGTATTTCTTTTACTTTTATGTTAAGTCTCCATCTTCTAACTTTACTAGATGATTCCCCGCGCATTGCTCCAGGAAAATATGATAAAATTATATCATCAATATATCTTCAAATCAAAATAAGACGTGGAGAATTAATACCGATGATCCTAATGAAGTGGTGGTAAAGTTGCATCTAGCCATGTTGATTTTCTAACGCGGCCAGATACGCTTAAGATCTGATTGTACAGTCATATAGTGCCACTATTTATCATTCACATGCTAAACAAAAACCGAGAACTTGTGCTGCAATATAATAGGCAACTTGAATAATTGTCCACAAAAATACGTTGACACGCGACATCGAAACAAACTATGCATGTCATAATCTGAAATTTCAAATAATCAAAGTCAAACTACTGTTGCCTTTCAACACATAAACCATATGGAAAAGGGAATATGCATATCTGTAGATACCTGGCTAGTAGAAAGTTTTTTGTTCAGTCGTTCCAAGTAGTCCTGGCCAATCTGCAGTACATACTGCAAAATTTATTAAATTCATAAAATAAGTCAGGGTCTAAAAAGAAATAATACAGAAGAACTAACTAATACAATTTCTATACACATCTAGGAACAATTTCGTAACAAATCTTTGATGCGGCATATTGATAAAAAAATATGTAAAAGAAACTCAACTGAAATTGTTGAATCGGATGGAGATAAAAAAACATAGAAAAATGACCACAACTCAAAAGGATATGACCCACATGCAAGTAAAAAAAAATAAAACCTTACTCTCTCCATGGGTTTCAACAATCATTTCCGTACCTCACAAATCCACCACAATGATGTTCTGATTAATTTCCAACGTTTTCTCTCTTGCGTCCCCGTCGATGTCTATTCTCAGGTTCTTGAATGGAGGAGGCAGAGGAAGAATGGTTGTAGTTCGACCTGTATCTTGTCAACCATCCCTTGGTCAGATGCGAAGGTGGACGGGTTGCGGAAGGGTGGTAGCAGCGACAATAGGCAGTTATGCACGTCCTTCATCGGAACTGGCAATGTTGTCTCCCAGTCTTGACTGTGTGCAGGCGCTCGTCTCCCAACTCGTCTACGGCATGCAATTTTTCTTTTGTTTGTTTTTATACTCACCAAGGCAGCAGCACTGCTGGGATCGGTTTCAACTTCCGTTAAGAAGACTCGGCATAGTGGAGAAGAGAAAACGATGTTCGTGGGAAGATAAACCATCAGTGTTCATCCATGGGCTGGTTCATGCTTTTTTATTGGTATTAAGAGTCTAAATAAATGTTGGCATGGCATTACTTCCCATTTTCTTTTATGACCCTCATTAAATCACAGGGATTAGCCCACATGCAGCGAAACTTGTGAGCAAGCTGAAACGGATACGCACTACATGCACGAGGCATCAAAGCTGTAATGGTGGCATGGCAAGTTTGCTAACTGATGTGGACCAATTAGATGGTTGGTGATGTGTATGCCTTGCATGTTGAGATAAATAGACATAGTGGGTTGCCCCCATTTAGATATTGTAGATGCACGGTTGAGAGAGCATAGTTGTCATTCTGAGTTTAATGTGCACTTGTCCAAAAAACATTATTATTGATTCATACCTTGTTATTACTTGCTCTCTAATTAATTGTTCTAGTCATCCTTTTAAACTTTGAAGGTGTCCTGGCATTTATGTTTTTCCCCACTCTTAAGGACAAGCGAAATATCACTTTGCCATGTTTTCTTGATGCTAGAAACAAACGTATACCTTTCAATACACCGATTTCATGATCCTCTATTTGTTTTACTTTTCATGATGCAAAGTGATTAGTATGTTTCATTGTCAAATATATCTATCATGCTTGTGTTTAAAGTACTATGATCTCAGCTTACATATGCTTTAAAAATATTAAGGATTAAGTTTATGTTGGTAGCATGTCACCATAGAAATTATTTGTTTTGTCGTTTACCTACTCGAGGACGAGTAGGAACTAAGCTTGGGGATGTCGATATATACGTCATAAATGTATCTATAATTTCGGATGTTCCATGTTGTTTTCATGTTATTTGCTACATGTTTGATATTTACTTTATGTCATTTTTATCGATTTTCTAGGACTAACCTATTGACAAGATGCCATAGAGTCAGTTCCCTGTTTTCTGTTGTTTTTATTCAGAAAAGTTGTCCTAGAAATATTCTCAGAATTGGAATATTGGAAATATTCTCGAGAGGGGCCACAGGGAGGCCACACCATAGGGCGGCGCCCCTGGCCACGCCTGGGGGTGGTGTGGGCCCCTTGGGCGTCCACCTCCATCGCTAGTTCGCCTATTTATTCCCCCGATGTGTTAACCCCAAAAATATACCACTTTTCTAAGAAAAAACCCCGAGGTCGCCGTCATCGTCAATCCGAGATCGGGAGGGTTCTGGAGTTCTCCCCGGCACCCTGCCGAGAGGGAAAATCATCACCGGAGGGCTCTACACCACCATGCCCGCATCCAGAGTGATGCGTGAGTAGTTCATCCTTGGACTAGATGTCCAGATCAGTCGCTAGATGGTTGTTCTCTCCACTTTACGCCTCATGTTTAGATCTCGTGAGTTGTCTCACATGATCGAGATCATCTTATTGTAATGCTACATGTTGTGTTTTCTGAGATCCGATGAATGTTGAATGGTATGTATCTTGATTATCAATCTATCATGTTATCTTCATGTGTATTTAATTTATGATCTTGCATGCTCTCCGTTGTTAGTAGATGCTCTGGCCAAGTAGATTCTAGTGACTCCAAGAGGGATTATTTATGCTCGATAGTGGGTTCATGCCTCTTTTGCATCTATGCTCGAGTGGCAGAAACGTGACGGATGGAGGATGTGATGTTGCCATTAGGGAGAAAACAACAATGTTTACATTGCTCTACATTACACACTTTGCTTAATGCTATTATCCGATGCTTGCAAATTAATTCCCAACGTTTGTTCGAATGATATTCGGGGGGTGGATTATTAGTCATAGATGCAGTTGACGGTCTATAAGTCTTTTTGTAATGCCCGCATGAATCACATAGTAATCATCATGTCATGCATGTTTCAATATCTATCAATTGCCCTGTTGTAGTTTGTTAGCCACACATGTTATCTATCTTTTATGGAGAGACACTGCTAGTGAACTATGGACCCGGTCCATTTTCTCATGCTGATAATTCAACCACTATTTTCCACACTACTACTATTTTCATATTGTTTTCCTACTATTTTCCGCACCATACATGTAACCTCTTTGTTATCAGCAAAACCGGTGAGATTGACAACCTCACTACTTCGTTGGGGCTAAGTGAATTGATTGTGTTGTGTAGGTTCCACGTTGCCGCTGAACCGGTAGTGCGCCCTACAACCTCAACTGCATCAACCTTCGGAAGATGCTTTTTCCTCCTACAGCTCAATTCAACCTTCGGAAGTGATTTCTTTCTCCTACAGGTCAATTCAACCTTGGTTTCTTTCTGAGGAAAACTTGCCGCTACACTCCTCGCACCTTACACTTGAGGTTTCCCAACGTGTGCACTCCTGCATCATCACTCGGAGGCATAGGGGACTATGCATTGCCTACATACATCTAAATAGTATATGTATTAATTATATTAAACTGCTTTAACTTTATCTTATTTATCTTATACCACTAATACACTGCTGCAGGTGAAACCTTAAACCCATGCCTACTTTTAATCATTGGTAACAACCCTCTTTTGCAATAAAAGAATTGGGCTGGTAAAACAGGAATTTAGCAAGATTTCGGTGGATTCAACGATTGGTCTCATCAAGCACCTACTTCCCAGTTTAATAAAACCTTGGGTCTCAAGGGAAAAATCTACATACTACATTCGGTAATCCGGATCAAAGGTATCAACCCTTTTCTGGCGGCATTGCCGTGGAAGTATTTGTGCTACCCTGGTGAGGTCATAGAGTCCCTTTTAGTTTTGTTAATTTTTGCTTTACTTTATTTCTTGTTACTAGTTTATTACTTGCCTAGATAATTTGGAAACCCAAAAAGAATATTTTATATTTTGTTCTTACTTGAAAAAACACACAAATTAGAATAGAAAACAAGAAGCTTGGGGAGTCTGCAACTCCCAGTGATGATTATTTATGTGCACCCATCACTCAACCCGCAGTTGTTACGGAGAAGTATGAGATTAATACTACTTTACTGAACCTTATTCATCAGAATCAATTTAGTGATTCAGCTTCTAAGGATGCAGGTATGCACTTCAACACTTTTACTGGGTTATGTGATATGATGCGTATAAATAATGTTAGTCCAAATGCAGTCAAGCTACGTTTATTTCCCTTTTCATTGAGAGTAAAAGACAAAGAATGGTTACTAGCATTACGCAGAGGTACTATTACGTCTTCAAAATTATTGATCTAACAATATTTTTACGACTAAATATTTTCCACCTGCTAAGACAATACAAGTCTGTTTAATTATTACAAGTTTTAGACAGGAAGATCACGAGCCACTAGAACTTGCATGGGAAAGTATGAATGACTATGTTAGGAACTGTCCTAATCATGGCATGGAGGAGTGGTTAATACTCCGTTTATTTTATAATGCTTTAAACCCCATGTCCAAATCTATGCTTGATACATCTGCAGGAGGAGGAACATTCATGGGAAAAGAAATTGAGGTAGGAAAGAACCTAATTGATGATATGCAATATATTCATGCTCAGTGGCATATTTAAAGAACAAACACCAAGAAGGTAAATGCAGACACTAAGAGCAATAAAGAAGAGCTTATAGCAAAGGTAGATGAGCTAATCTCTGATCTTAAACATAAAAATGGGAAACTCAGGTAAATGCCATTACCAATGCTCAAATTGAAGAAATAGATTTCATAGATCGTAATACTTATATCCCTGCATGGAAATGCAAAATTATCAGAAACCATACAACCCTATAGACGCACCAAATAATAGCAACTACAACAGTGGACCAAACAATGGCAACCGCCATACACTTGAAGAAACACTTAAATATTTTACAAATTCTCAAACTGAAAAAAAAACAGTGCCTTTTATATAATGGTTGAGAATCATGATAATATACATGGTCAGCTAACTTAAAATGTTAGCAAAATAAGAACTGATTTGCAGAGTGCTCTAGGAAAGAACTAAGAACATTGAGATACAAATGTCCAGGATAGCTGAGAGTTAAGCTTTGATTCTAGCAAAAAATTGCAGTTAAACTAAAGCCTAGTCCATTTGCAGATATGAAGATGATGAAAAGCACAAAAGATGCACCGGTAGAGCTAGATTATAGCAATGCTCCTTCACCAAACTACGCCGTTGAAGATCTTGTGAATATCGTGAGTATAAAGAACTCATTAATTGAAGGAGGTAACGAAGAAGCATATAAATAATTTCTTCACCAAGTTTCTTACAGAGTTCGTAAGCTAGAATTAGAATCTAGAAAACCATTTGGGAAATTTCCAGCCAAAAAACAAGACATATTTGAGCCTACTATTAAGATACATTTAGGTGTCAATGAGATAACTGCACTATGTGGTCTTAGTACAAGTGTTTCTACGATCTCTAGAACTTTATTTGATAAGATAAACTTGGGAGATTATAATATAACTGAACTTAAATTGCATTAAGCTGATTGAACCTTCGTCCAAGCTATGGGAATTAAATAAAATATATTAGTAGAAATTAGAGGGAGCCATGCGCTCCTCGATCTTGTTATAGTAGATATGTCTGAAGATCCAATAGCACCTATAATACTTGGTAGACCATTTTTAAGAACCATCAAAGTTCTGATAAATTTGCATGAAGGAAGCGTGAAGGTCTAATTACCTTCTCGAGATCATTTCCCCAGGAACAAGAGATCAAAGGTCTATGATAATGGAACCATAACTTTGAAGTCAAACTACTTTAGAATGGGCACAAAAGTTCCTAAGCCCAGTTGAAAATCATTGCGGTCAAGCTGACCGACCGAAAACAAAACATTGCATGGGAGGCAACCCATGATAAGTATTTAATTTGTATTTTAGTTTTGTTTTAGTGTTGAAACACATTGGAGGAGAAGAAAATTTTGCTTGGAACTTACTGCTAGTGTTGCCATAAAAAATCAGATATAAAATCATGTTGAGAACTAACATTTCAGGTCCCAAGTTAAAAAATCGAGGTACAAAGTTTTTGAAGGACCAATGATGCTTTCATGATACTAGTATGGTCGATTTTCACCGTACTATCGACCGTGCCATGAATTGTTCTGCGAGCCCTACATCTCGTACCTAGCTAACGAGCACCAGTATGGTTAGAGTGACTGTATCACCACCGTACCAGATTGTAGGAAAGAAAGAGAAAAAAAAGGAAAAGAATTATCTTGACTCCCGAGGCACAACTATTTGTGGACATTTAACGAGTGGCGGTACGGTCAATTTTGACTGTACCGTCCACCGTACCAGCAAAATCATCTATCTTTAGCAAGGAGAATGTAATTTAACGAATAGTGGTATGGTTAATTATGACTGTAATGTCCACCGTATCATGTCATTTTTTTTAACATAGCTGGAGCACTAACTTAACGAGCAGCGACAATCACCGTACTCCCCACAGTATCAAGATTAGAAGGTAATACAACTTCGAAGAGGTGAGTCGTACCGACCCTTGTAGGGTCACAACCGACCGTACCAGCCACCGTACCGACCCATTTTGCAGATAAAATCCTCCAAACCTAGTTTTCTAAGTCATAATCTTATTTCTTCCACTTCTTCCACCTCCAAACCTCCGCCTAAACTTCAAGATATCTATTTTCTTGTTCATTCTTGGTTCGATTCCTTTTGCATACACCATCCAAGGTATGTTTCTTCCCTTCCCCACCAATTACTTTTTGCAAATATTATTTCAATCATGTTTTGTTTCCAATCTAGCGTTTCATGTTCATGCCTAGATCTTTTAGATTGAACAATGTATTTTGCATCTATTAGGGATTCCATATCAATAGTATCTTAGAGGAAAACTATTGCCTATATTTTATGAAGGATTTCTTACTTTTGTTAATTAATTATTTTTAGATGAACACGAGAAGCCAAACACATGCTAGTGCTAACCCAACTGCTAGGGGAAGTGCTAGTCAAGCTAGCAACATGCAACTAGAGCACAACTGACAAAATCATGGGTATCGGGCTTCGTGGCAAGGCCAACCAAAACAAATACAAGACCCATGATCAACGCGATATTAGTACCACAAACTGGGCTTGCCCCGCAGCCATCCACATCTTGGTTTTATTAACTATTTTAATTCACTATGAAACAATGTTGGCATTCGTGAATTTGTTTTCTGACTGTTCCAACTTATCGACGGTTGATGATGGAATTTTTATGTACACTTGAGCACACGTGGATATCTACCCTGGTGATGCCAGAGCTGAAGAGAGGATAAAATTTCATCTGATGAATAGATCATTTGATATGAGAATAAGCGAGTGGTGCAACTGCTTCGGTTTCGTCAACAATGACGGACACTCTCGTGCAAGTAACTATTTGCTTAGTCCTCAACCTAGTCATTATTTTAAGCAAATTATAATTTGATCTAGTTCCCCCAAGGGAGGTAACATTGAGTGTCCTTCTATTCGATATATCTTCTATGTTATTTCTAACACTTTGCAGGCACGCGGTGAGTTTACAATAGTAAATGAGGATGAGATGATCATCATAGCGAAATTCCCCCAACTTGACACATATATCACGCCCAATTTAGGGACAATGTTTCTTTTCCATCTTGCACGTCAAGCATACCAGATTTGTGGCCCCATCACTTGTGGAGGAGTCATCAGCGTCCTCACCAATTCACTTGGATTAGACTTGAGAAATTTAACTTAGCGTACCAGCGAGAGGTATGTTGGTTTCACTACACTGAGGTCCACATGTATGATCGTTAATCAGCAAGGAAGAATATCTGTTTGTATACCTGAAAAAGGGGAACTATTCCCCACTCCTATGCTTAACATATTTTCTATCGAGAATGGAATACTTCACTATGTTCTACAAGACGAAGAAGAGGAAGTTGAGACCGAAGGTGAAATACTGGAGGACTATGACGTTGAAGCAGAAGAACCTGAGGAGGAGGCGTACATACCACCACAGTACACTACATACCGCCACATTACACTACATACCAAATCTCATCAACAAATGATATTGACAACCTCGCAACAAATCTCCACAACACTTCTTTCGGTTTTGCAAACAGTTTTTATTCTTGGAATGTTACTTTCTACCCAGGTAATTTGCACCCACAACAAAAATAATCTACCATGTTGAAAATGTTTAAGCTTGGGGAGGTTGCTAAAACTTCTATATCAAGAGGTGGTAACAAGTTATCTTTTTTGTTTTCAGTCTTTATTTTGAGGTTGTGTTTTCTATCACTTGCATTGGAGTAGCATCCAATGTTTTAGTTTTAGTTTTTGTTTTCAGTTTTTAGTGTGTTTTTCTTTTTTGAAGTTTTCGATAGCTTTTATTTCGTTGCTATTTTTCTATTCTTAAAAACCCGTCTAGAAAAACACAAAAATATTGTTTCCATTTGTCTTTACTCTCTAGATGTTTCTAGCACCACAATTATTTTGTTGAAGGTGGTCATTCATGATTTTTCTATAAAAAGATCCTAAGGAAGAGAGGAATATTTCATTGACATGAGGTATGTCTTGTGAATCCCACCTTTTTAAGTTGCAAGTTTATATGATTAGTGTACCATCAAATTATTATATGCATGTGGGGTAGCAAGTCTTGATAGATACAATAATAATCTTATTCACATGGTTATTTAGTATTGTTGCTCTTACTCTATTTACTTGTAGTGAACCACATCTTGCCAAAGTACCAAATTATAAAAATTAAAATGAAGAAGAAAAATTCTTTACATGAAGACTTGGGTGATGTAGAAAAGTTGTTTGAAGAGTCTATACGAGAAGTACTCAACCCCATAGTATCTTATGTTAATTGTCTCGAATATTGTCTTTAAAGAGATTGGTGTGATAGAATATATGCCTAGCGGTAAGTGAGATTCATGCCAAAAGTTTTCTATGTTAATCACAGTAGTAGATATTGCTTTACGCGTGTCTCTACACATTGTTGCACCCATGGGATGCTGACAACTTTGTTGGCATCTGAACGATTTAGCAGAGTTTAATCTCAGATCTAGGTTATGAGTTGGTTTAAACACTTGTAAAAGAAATGTTGATGTGGATAAAATTATCAGTACTCTCATGTGAGTTTGCACTTAAGCATACTGGACACTCCGCTGACTCTTGAGCAATCAATATATTTGAGGGAATCCTCTAATACCCAAGTCATGAGTAGGTTTGAAGTTGTGAGAATTTGTTGCAGCCCGGCTTTAGGTTCACACACTTGATCAAACATATACAATACTTTTGGCATGGTCTCGTTATTATTAAACTATTGTACTTGAAAGTCAATGAAAATATGAAGTGCATTATAAAGATATTTACTTATGTCAGTGGGAGTGAAAGAACTACTCATAAGTTATGTTTATTCGAACATTGCCCCCACACTGTCATCATGATAAATTTAATCATTCTAAATGTTCCTTGGCAGGCTTGTGTTTTCTAAATAAGGTAGAATGATTGTTAAATTACTAAATGTCCCTGTTAATATGATCTTTGTTTTATTTGTCTTAGCTTCCCAAAACTGCTATATACTTTGTTGTTACACCATTTATATTAAGCTTTCATCTGAAGGAAGTGTGAGCCATCAGACAACCAATTGTAAGTGAACTAAACTTCTCATTACTTCGGTTTAAACATTGAGTTCTTTATGATATTGCTACTTGCTCGAGACGATCAAGGTTTAAGTTTGGGGATGTTGATGCGTCAAAAATGGAACATCTTTATCTTTGTTAAAACCGTATCTTTGTAATGAAAATGACAGAGGTATCACTCTAAGCCTGCCACTAATCATTAATGTGAAATTTATTTGCTAATCTACATGTCATTATTTTTATTGCAGATATTGGACAGGAAAATCACATGAATTAGGGCTAAAAGGAACTAAGAGATAAAGATCAGAAAATCATTTAAGGCTTCCCTTGCAGCAAACTTAACGACCACGGTACGGTCAGTCCCAGCCATACCACCCACTGTACCATACGTCAGAGGCACCATCAGAGCAAACCAACCAAAAGTCATCAAAGGAGCCAGAGCCAATTCGCGAAGTCTCCTGAAACCCTAGTCCATTCACTGGAAGCCCATATAAGGAGAAGAAACAGCCCCCACAGAAGAGCCGCGCACCATACCATCTCCGCCACTATCACCACTGACATCTCCATGCAATACCATGAAGTGTCGTTACATCTAGGGGTGGGCATTCGGTTCTTTCGGCCTTTTCGGTTCGGGTTTTTGGGTTTTATAATAATTCGGTTTTTAGAAAGTGACACCCGAATTAACCTATCATTTTTCAGGAACCGACAATTCGGTTCTTCATAAATTCGGTTCGGTGTTCGGTTTAAACCGAATGAACCGATATTGTAACATGCAAAAAATTCAAATCAAGAATTAGATAACAAAAATGTGTGGATAGGGTTGCGGAGCCTCGCCGGGACGACATTGACGTATGAACCTAGTGTCATGGAAGCTAACATTACACGACATATAGATGGGTATGTATTTGTTGTGAACTTTAATTGCAGTTGCATAAGAGAAAGCAATAAATAGGATTTGGGTGGAGATTGTGTTGGCAATGATATATTTTTAATGGGACAATTGATTTATTTCCCTAGATATAGATTGTCGCATGGTCTTGAAATATTTGATTGCATGATGAATCGGTCCTTTCGGTCAGTTCGGTTAACATGGACTAAAAACCGAACTAACCGATATAATTTCGGTTTTCTAAAGTTGGGAACCGATATATGGACCGAAAACCGAATTAGCCTTATAATTCGGTTTGTTCGGTTCGGTCTCGGTTCGGGTTCGGTTTCTCGGTTTTTTATGCCCACCCCTAGTTACATCATCTCCACCACCACCATATCATAAATATACTTATACTTTGTAGTCTAGATCCCATAGAGATTGGGAACATCGTAAGAACTATCAATCTATTCAATCAAAGTATTATTTTGTCTCAATGTTTTCTATTGCTGATATGATCGCGATGTCTGAGTAGTCTCCCTCGGGCTATGGGCTGAGGCCTAACCTTGTAGATATGTGATTGATCTAACCATGGGATAATTAGTCAAATGAGTTTATCTATGTTATTTATGTGTGTTCTACTATTTGTGCCTTCCTCCTAGGACTTTTCAGGTACCAAGACCCCCAAAGAGTGATCGAGGTAAAGGTATAGTGAGAGTGAACTGCAAGGTTGATAGGGAACGTCTGTGACAGGAGGATCAGTAAGACTGCTGGAAGCGGATCCTTCAACAACTACAATGACATCACTATGCTTAATGCTTTTGTCTTTCTTTTATAACTAAAAACTAGGGCAACCCCGCGAGACGGAAACAATACATGGCAAAGGTTGGACAAATTACTCTATGTTAACCCATACTCAGGGGGTATAGTGGACTACAAATACATTGTCTGCATACACCTAAATAGCATATGTATTAATTAACTAAACTGTTTTAACTTTATCTTATTTATCCAATAATACTAATGCACTGCTGCAGGTAAAACCTTAAGACCATTCTTACTTTTAGTCATTGATAACAACCCTGTTTTGCAATACAAGAATTGGTCCGATAAAACAGATTTTAGCAAGCTTTGTGTAACATCCTAGTGTTTGGGAGGTTATAAGGATCCAAATATAATATGTGCATTTTCAAAGCATGCATCTAAAATACGGGAAATTTTGGCGCGAAAGTTTAAACGAATCAAAGTGACCGATGTTTCACTTGACATTATGAAATAGATCTAGTTCATCTAGTCAAGAGTACATTTGGAGTGATCTTTATAAAAAGTATCTTAAGAAACCAAATCACCTGATAAGATAAACCATAGTTGGTTATGACCAACACAAATTCTCAACAACCTTAACCACAAGTCTATAAGTGACTTGGGATAATTCACTAGGTATCTAGATCTCAAAGAGAGGTGAGTATTCAATTCTCATAACTGATGATCACACTTCCACAAGTTAGTAATGTTTGCTGGAATAATGTCATGAACAAAATTTTAGACTCTATCAAACAATAACTCTTTAAGTTATCAACCATTCACACAACATCTTTCAAAATTATTTAGTATCTATTAAGTGAACCTTCACAAGTAAATAATAAAGATTCAATAGAACACAAATGATACAAACAAGTGTTAACCCAAAACCCACAAGTGGGAAATGACTTAATAATTGTATTAACATATTTATCGAATATGTACATATCTCTTCAATCATAAAAGAAGTACCTAAAAGAAGAAATAAATCTTCTTAACCTACTGTTAAACCTTGATCATTACTTATGATATTACCAAACCTCTATATCTGCATTATGAATGACAAAGGTAATAATGAGAAGAAAAAGTAACAACATAACACCTGAGAAAAACAACTAGAAACTATAACATAAGTCATTAAACCCCAATAATCTTCTCATGCTCATTGTCTTATTCATCTTATACAAGTGAGCATATGATCTCAACACATCAAGGAACCATTTGATCAACTTACTATCTTAAGTCATCATTCCACAAACACCCCACATTTCAATCCAAATCATCATTCAACAACTAAAGTATCTCTGGATACAACTAAGGAATAACAACAAGTTATAACCTCTATAAGGGGAATTGAATTGATACCTAAGTAAAACAAACTCTATATAATATAATTGCATATCTTTTGGGAAATAACATAAGAAATTTATGGAAGGATAATAAAAGCATGAACTAACTCTTAATCCAGATCTTGTTACTTTGTCTAGATTATCTGGATTTCCAATATTATCTAAGTCATTCTGCAAGAGAAGTAACTCACAAGAAGGGAGGAACAACCACACAAGATCTTCAAGAAGATTATTTAGAGTGTTCTAGAAGTGCTACTCTAATCTGCTATAAGAGTATTTGGCAACTCTTATATCTTGATATGATCTTATTAACTCTCTTGAAATAGTGTGATATTCCAATGTTAGTGTAATATAGAAGTAGTTTGGTAACAAGACTAATTACCTTGTTAACAGATCACTTTTGTATACTCAAACAATTGAGTGTCATACACAAACAAGCAGAAGGTTGAATAACCTAGTACATCTCAGCCTATTGTATATGAGTAGCAATTTGGAGGCAAGACTAGCTACCTTGTTAACAAATTCTTCTTATATGCATATGGCAACTTGATGCCATAAAATAAACCTACATTCTTTTATAATCATTTAAGTAAAATCTTTGCTTGGAGTAATGGATGTCTTGACCACAAGGGTGAGACAATTTAAGTTGGAATCCAAGGGATGATATTACTTGTAGGTGACAAAAGCAGTACTTGAAGACTAGTAGCAACTAAAGACAAGGATATTGCAGACAACAGAAGACCACAAGAATCAACACTGTCAGTAGGGGAGCATAAGCAATTATCCAGTGAATCCTTAGGTAATGTTAGAGACATATAATCTCTACTCATTGTCAAGCTCATCAAAGATAAGGAATACATGATAATCACTTTAGTGGAAACAATTATCAAGAGAGAAAATAATAACCAGCCATTGCATCCACATGTCTTGATATGTGGTGGTTAATGGTAACAAGCTTAATACCTTGTTTCCATACCCTTTTCATATATAAGACTAGCAGATGATAACAAAAATTCCTATACCCATAACCATGTAAATAATTACATGTTCTAATACAAACATGGGATCATATCCATATTGGAACCTATGTGGAAAACAAGCAAATAAGATTCCAAAGCCACTCATGTTTTCCATTTGATAAAGTACTAAAAACAACAAACATGGTTTACACCCACACTTAATAATATGTCAACCAAACTTGCTAAGAGTTTAAACTAGGAAAATAACAAAGCCACATAACAGAAAAACAAGTTCCTTCACCCATCAAAATCAATTGGTTTGACATGGAATAAAATTCCCTATGAAGTGGATTTCATTTTAGTGCATAGAAACATTACTAAGTAGTGTTACCAAATTATTTTCTAAAAGGAATTGTATCCAAATTTGTCCAATTATGATACACCACTTTGGTATCCGCATGATTGTTGTGTGTACTTTTATTAAACATGCCTAAACATAAGTTTAAAGCCATTAAATAAATTAAATGGTGAGGAATAACAAAAACCACTTAATCGAGCACCCTAAGTACAAATTTAAATCTTGCTCAAAATTGAAAAAGAAAAACATGGTGAGATTGGAAAATCGATAAGGAATTCAAAATTGATTTTTAATCATTTTTATCTTTACAAGAAATCCCTAGAAACAATGTTTTATTTTCGGTTTTTAAGACAGAAGGACCTCTTGGTAATTTGTAAAAACTTCCAGGGGGTTTTCCATAGAGTTTTATTTCTTTTCTTTCTTCATCAACTTCGACCAGAAGGCAGAGGAGAAACCCACCGCGCCGACCTCGCGTTGATACCTCCTGCTTGGGTGCCTCCTCGTCGAGGATAAGAAGGAGGAGACGTCTACATCGTGCTCACTCTCACTCGTCGCCTCGCACTCTCTCTCTCTCTTTGTCCCTCTCCCGTGTGAAAACCCTAACCCTAGACGTACGGCCGCCACTCGCCGCCTTCGTTTCCGTCCACCTCGCGAAGAACGAAGGAAACCACTGGATGCGCCATGAACTACTCTACCTCTCCACCGAACCTCGTGAGCTGGGAAGGCCGGGAGCCATGGAATTCGGTTGTTCCCTTTGCTCTCTGCTCCGGCCGCCGCGGAAGCGCGCCGTCGCTGCGGAGCTCGCTGTGACCAACCACCCACACCAGCACCTTCCTGGTGAGCCGCCGCACCTCGTGGCGCTTTTGCTTTTGATTTTCATCTACAAAATCATCGGATCGCCGGAGGCCGTGCTCACCGCCGCGCCCTTGCTCGTCGCCGGTAGCTCCGGTGACCAAATGGTCTTGAGCGTCGTTCCTCAGAACCGATGTGAGCTCCTCTAGCATTTCACAGTGTCAATTCAATAAATTAATCATCCAATCCCTCGATTTGGAACCAACAGAGAGAATCGGATTCATCTGATGTCACTTATGACGTCAGCATTACGTCATAAGTAGCTTCCATTTTCTTTTTCCTTTATTTAATTAAATTTAAACCTGTCAAAAGCATTAATCTTATATATTCAATAACTTTTAATTCATTTATCAGAAAAATACAAATAAAATATATAAATGCTAAGAAAAATACAATCTAAATTTTTATAAAAACTTTTCAAAAATGTTTAATAAATTGAAAAATTAAATATTTTATTTAATTAAATTTTATCATTTATAACTGAGAAAAATAGTAAATAATTCATAAAATTAGAAAAATACAAGTTATATAATAAAATTCTCCAAATAACAAATGCAACTCATCTATGATGTTTTCATAGTCATTTTACCAAGTTGTAATGTGTGCAATATTTTGCCTAGTCATTTAGTTCATTTAAAATTAATAAATTAATAATTTATCCAAATCTTTTAAGAAAACTTCAAATGATATACCAACTCAAAGAGAAAAACATTTTCAACTCAAATATGACAAACACAAAAAAAATTAACTTATAAAATTGTTTCTAAAAGTATAGTGAACTTTCTACCATGTTCCATTATAACTAGAAACAATTACAACACCATTATTTTCTTATTAATAAAACCCTCATATTTTCACACCTACTAAACCTATCATCACAAGACATTAGAAAATATTGTGATGATAGAGTTAGTTGTTTTAGTTCATTTTTTTCAAATAAACTCAATGTCATTAGCTCTACACCTTTGAACATAAAATAAAATGTGTGTGTTATCTTTTCAATAGTTGTTTTCCATGTGTTGTTGCCTTATTGCCTAACCCTATGATAAAAAATTTACTTGAACATGGTAACAATTGATTTGATAAATAAAAGTGAATAACATGTAAGACTAAAACAAGAAATAACAACATCACCACAAGTAATGAAAAAACTCACCTAAAACCTGTGTGATTAAGTTATCATATCGATCGTAGCTTACACTTGTAAGCTGGGGTATCTTTTCAAGGTATTTTGCGATGCATCTCATTATTATGAATGTATCATGTTGCCAAGTGTTTCCAGTAGTCCTTACCGGGACTACTTTGCTATCTTTCAGATCTCGGGATTTCTCTACGCGACCCTCGAACCCCGAAGACATGGATTATTATTGTTATTTCAATCTCAGGCAAGTTCATCACTTGCTCATAACCTTCGCAGTTTCATAACGAACTATTTTCGAAACCATATTGTATTACCACATATTCCCAAAAAAGAATGAATGATCCTATTTGTATAATAATATGACTAATTGAATGACTACCCGAGTGGTACTGTTCTGTTTGGTGGGCGGATGGGACGATGGTAAGATGAATAGGTCAAAGGAAGGTTCCATCAGCATGGGAAAGTATTACCTATGAACTAATCACAAATGTCGTCAAAACTCGGTGCACCGTAAATACCGTGTTGACCATGGGTCTTGTATGGGGCGAGTAAGTCAGTTGTGATCTTCTCTCGTTCGCATGTTAACGGGCTGCTAGAGACGTATGTTGTAGGTCTTGCGGGACTACATGCACATGGGTGGGAGCCCTTACGTCCCACGGACTCTGGGGTCTATGAGTATCTGCCAGGGGCTCCTAGGTCTCCATCGTGAGGGGTGGAATCAGGAGTTCAACCTGCTGGTGGAAATGGGTGGGCATGCGTTGTGCGGAGAAGCACGGTTTGGCTTGGACCAACAACCGGGCCTCACACCTATGTGGGCGTGGACAGGATCTCGAGCCTGTTTATGCAAGATGGTCTTGGTCGCTCATGGGTAAAGTAACGCACCTCTGCAGAATGTAAAAGGATGTGGCATGTTACCCCCTGTTCTGGGAAGGAACTGCGAACGCTACAGGACTGGCAACTCCATGAAGTTCTAGCTCCTGTGATGGTCTGGCAGGCATAGTTTTCAGAATTAAAAGCAACCTCTTGAAGAAAGATTTACAAAAACCTTGCATTAGCTTATGACTCTTTTGAGTCTAAAGTTGTAGTTAGTGCATCAAACTACCCACTATATATCATAAACTTGCTGAGTAACGCTCGTTACTCATTCATTCCCGTTTGACCCCATGCTTAGAATTGAAGCCCTATGGAGGTCGTCATCGTGGAGCCATAGCTACCTCATGAAGCTAGGTGGAGTGATCTATTACTTAGTCGGTAAAGCATCGTCATCAACAACGCTGGTGGAGGATAAGCTATCAAGGACTAGGTGGAGTCCATTCTTGGACTTAGCTATAACAAGCCATAGATTAGGGCTGGCATCAGCCGTAGTGGATTAGTTCTGAGCTAGAGATCTTCTCCAGCTTGGATCTTCGAATTGCTTCTTCTGATGTTTCGTTTGCATGAGATCTTCTTTGATTCTTCAAGGAGATTCTCAAGATTTTGTAATGAAGTTTGTATCCAATAGCTTTGCTTGGACCTGTTATGTTTCTGTTGTACCACTTTGAGGGATGTAATATTCACAGATAAGTCCTTCTGTGAGTATTATGTCATCGACTTGCGCACTACACATGCAGTGGTGTGCTGGGTCATCACACTTTGTGTGGAATCAACGATTTGTGTCATCAAACACCTACTTCCCGATTCGATAAAAGTTTGGGTCTCAAGGGGAAAAGGCTACATAATACATTCAGTAATCCGGATCGAAGGTATCAGTAATCAACACCAGTAGAGAGATCTAATGAAAAGACACAAGGTATAACCCTAATTGTTACAACAAGATTAGATGGTATGATGATGGTGCTCATGGTGATGATGATCCCGATAATGCGATGATGACGGTTGACGATTTTCCGTCCGGAACGGAATTTCCCCGACAAAATTTCCCCGCCGGGAAGTTTTCTTCTTCTCTGTCTCGTTCCGCTGAAAAGAGGCGGCAGAAAAATTCTACCCACTGGATCCCCGAAGTTTTTTGGTCAAGGGGGTAAGTAGGCCAAAGGGCAGCCGAATACGGGGCCTGGGGCCACCAGATGACCTCTAGGCGCGGCCTATGGGGGCCCACGCCTGGGAGTCACCTGGTGAGCCCCTGGCTCCTCTCCAGGTTTCCTTCCCCGGTGATTTCTAGAGAAACTTCCTTTTCTGACTTTTCTTGATTTTTATGACGTCCGGAAAATACCCCCTCTAACATGTTTTCGCCTCTGATAATTAATTTTGGAAAACTCTAAAACTCATAGAAAAACACAAAATACCATAAGTATTGTACTCTAAATCGAAATATATCAATGAATAAGAGAGAATTAGCATATAAAATAGTGATGCAAAATGGATGTATCACACCTATTCCGAGACGTCGGGCCCTCTCTCTTGCACATCCAAGGAGTTGTCCTACATGGGCCTGCACCAATCAGTCAACATGTTGATATCTGTGAGCGGCCAATATGGCAAAATTTATGCCAATGTCACGCGGCAACCTACCTCCTCGGGTAAGGGCCTTTTCTGCACTACTTTGTCCTTTGAAGTTTTCAGTTGTTTTATCAATTAATTCATGCTTTTACTGCTTTGCAGATCTCAAAGGTCGGTGAGGAGCATCTGGCTCAAGTAGGGACATTGCCGCCAAGAAGAAGCTAAAGGCGGAAGAAGATGCCGCCATTGGCGATGCCGGCAAAAGCTCCAAAGAAGCACAAGAAGAATGATATCCCCGCCAATACCCAAGTTATAAACTTTAAAGGGGCCACCATGAGCTCATCCTCGTATGTTGCCTCCCTTGACTTTTGTTTTTCACATAGATTTCATTCCGTTGCCTTATAAAATTTGCTGCTTTTTCATACCGCTGCCTTAACCCCATTTCTTTGAAGAGTAAGAAACCAAAGGTGGTTTCCCACCATGCACCAAAGCATCATGGCATCTCCCCACGTTGGACCGGTAACCCTCGGCATTCCCTTCGTGCTGGAGAAAGGCCCCTATGTTGAACCCAATGAGCCAAGGCAATCCAGCCAGCCAGAGGCTCCAACGACAGAAGTTTCGGAAAGGGCGGCTACAGCAGCGCGAGACTTCATCTACCATGATGAGGAAACCATGGACCTTCCGACGTTTGAGACATCACAACGGCGAAAGGTGAAGGAGAGTGCTTCGATGAGCACGTTCACCTCCTTTCGGGTTATGAGCATCGGTGGGTTCCGGTTCCTCATCAAACCTCAAACCGTTTTCCAACTGGCTCATCAAACCTCAAATCATTTTCAAACTTTTTGCAGGTTGTAAACAAGGCGGTATATTCTATGCAGATGTGGTCCTTCCTTCTTCCCGTGGATCAGCGCGGACTTATGGATTCAGGCTGTGCTCGACTGATGGCGGTCGTTCGGGCTATCTACAGCCGGGATGAGTGGCTTAATACGAGGCATATTGATGCATAACTTGTCCTTTTTTGTGTGGCTGATTTTTGTGGCCACATTGTCGGATCCGTGAACTATAGTGCTTTTGAATTCTGGATGTTTTACTTTTTATCTTAATAAAGTCCGGTTGTGTGCATTATTTTGATGCAGAGGCCGGGCCCAAGCTCCCATTTCTAAAAAAAGACTGGCTCATTCGTCGTCTGGGGCGGGCTCGCCTTCCGACTGAAGGAGGTGATGGATGAGGGTTTCTCCTACTTGGAGAACCAGTTCCGGAATTACAGCAAGGGACTGTTGCAAATGCTCAACCGCGTCCGCCTTATGAAAACAGTTATTCCCTCCAGCCCGTAAGTATTAATTCGAGCTTTTGCCGGATTGGTACTCTTTTGTTTCTTGATTTGTTCTTTTTTTGCTAATCTCCCTTTGCCTTTTCCCTTTGCGGTCCATCATTCATTTTGCTTCTTTTGTCCTAGAAGACGGCTTTCTTCCATATCGTGGGTGAGTCGTTGTCGAAAGCTCTCTGCCTTCTTCCAGAACGCTAGGTCACTGAAGCTGACAATGAAACACCTGGGGTTGCATGGGGGGTGGGGTGGGGGGCGTACATCTTTTTCTTCAGGAGGGTGTAGTGTCTAAGCTAGTCTGGTGGTCATTCAGAGATTGAAGTTCCGACTACTGCATCTATTCAAAGAAGTAGAAAGAATGTTCCTCTGAAGTGTCGCGAATTTACACGAATCGTCTGTTGAAACTTGAAACCTAAACGCAATACTGTGAAAGCGTACCATCACACAATCTCAGCGAGATGAAAACCAACAGATGCACACAGAAACGTTCATCTTTATTTGGCAGAATTCAGCACGCATTACACGACACCAATGCTTCTTCTCTGCTCTGCTCTGGGCTGCATTATCCGTGTACTCCCTCCGTTCAACAATAGATGACTTCCACATATCTATATGGATGTATCTACACACTAAAATATGTCTAGATACATCCATATATAGATATGTGAAAGTCATCTATTGTTGAACGGAGGGAGTACTATGGTTTATAGCAGAGTTTTCTGGCAGTGGCAGCGTCGCTCCACAAACTGGAATCGCAGGGCAACATGACAAGCCTGTAGCTACCAAATAATCTGACGCGTACATCGACAGCTCTATCAAACAAAGAGTTCTGACTAGAAAAGCGCAGACAACTATATAAATTTGTAACTTGATTTGGTTGGGGTGCGCCGGCCCAGGCAGCAGTGCAACGCACTGGGCGACACTTGAGAGCCCCAGTAGCAAGCTACTGAGGTGGGCCCTCCCCCACAAAAAATAAATTTAACATCATTTTGTGAACCCTTAGGCCCACATATCAGATATTAAACTGATAAGAACAGATACTACACTTGATCTTAGCCAAAAGGCCGAGAAAGGTATGATTCTACCGTACGCTCAGGGTCCGATTATAAAGCGCGTCTTCGCCTCCCGTGCGCTCTCGCCCGCGCGAGGTGGGACTAAATGACAGCGATGCGCGATGCTGCGACTCAGGTCGGTTCGGTATAGTGCGAGGCTCTGTTCGGTTTGTCTGGGCGTGGCCGCGTAGATGGGCTAGTGACTCGCATAACATGGCCCGACAACGCAGCAGACGTCAAAGCCTATTTCTTCCAAAGTCCAAACATCTTGTTTCAAACCATCTATACATATCTTCATAGCAATTCCTGAGACCGGTCGGCCATTTTGGCATTCAATGACAACTTTGTAGGTCTCTCTCCTACAGAGGATGTCTGGTTTGTCGGGTTAGGAACCGCAGAATTTCCCTGTCTATCATTTGGAATAGACTCACTAGAGGGCCTCCGATAAAAAAAACACATACAAAATCTTTACTATTAAGTAGTTTGTTGTGCTGGTACGGTGTCACACTTTCCTTATTTATACTTCAAATGCCACCGCCTCCACCATTTCTAATCTATCCGGAACATGCATATCTTAACCGAAATTATCATTACTAACAAACCATCTTTTTTGGACGGCTAACAAATTTTTTATCTCAAGAATGCAACCATAAGAAGCGGAACCTCTTTGTTTATCCCATGGCGCCGCTTGTACGACTCCCAACCCCGCACCAGCGCGCGTCCCATCTCCATGATTTGCTTCCCCGGCCCAGCAGAAGCATTGTGCCTGGCTGAGATGGATAACGACGCCTCACTTTTCCTTCGTCGTGTCCCTAAGTGTTCAACCGCTCTCCTTCGACACTTTCCGGCCACCTCGCCTAGGCTTCAGCCCCACCGCCGCATCCTTCAACGCCGCATCCCGCATTACACCCAGAGCTCTCCACCGCTAGCCGCCTGCACGCTCCTTCCTCTCATCGTAAGCCATGTCAACCGCGACGAGGAAGCTGCTACCGACGCTCCTAAAAAATCTGGTGAGCACGGCATGACACGAGTCCTCGCCACAGAGAAGGCGGTCTCGGCGTTGCGGCCATCGTCGGCAGCCACAACGGCAAGTGTATGCAGGTACCCATCCCCGCATCCCCGCTCTCCAGTCCATGGATTCCGATCCAGTTTTTTCATAACATCATATTCACAGGTCTCCATTTCCCCCTTCGCCACCTCTTCTCACACCTAATGTGAGAGGACCTGAATGGAGGCAGGGGAGGGGAGGAAGAGGAAAGCCCCTATGGTGTGTTCTCTGGCGATGCAGCAACCACACGCACGCTGGATGAGAGGGCTCGGGATCTCAATCGGTTGTCCAGGCGCACTGCACGCATGCTGGAGGAGAAGCTCGCCGGCGGTGCCGGTCGCGCACGGGGATCCTCCAGTCTAGGCCTCTACCGTCTCTATTAACGCACACCTGGCTCCTCCATCCTAGGTCTCTGTCGTCTCTATTAAGTCCTCGCCTAACTCCACAAAATCTACCCACTTCAATCAATTTCCCCTATCTCTCATGTGTCACTGATACGTCATAAATGTATCCTTAATTTCTGATGTTCCATGTTGTTTTCACATTATTTCCTACATGTTTGCTATACACTTTATGTCATTTTTATCGATTTCCGAATCTAACCTATTGACAAGATGACCTAGAGTCAGTTCCCTGTTTTATGTTGTTTTCAGTTTCAGAAAAGTTGTTCTGGAAATATTCTCAGAATTGGAAAATTCGAAGCTCGGAAATCTTAGAAATCCCGAAGTTTCCACGGAGTCCCGAAGAGGAACGGAGAGGAGCCACAGGGGGGCCACACCATAGGGCGGCGCGCCCCATGGCCGCGCCTGGGGGTGGTGTGGGCCCCTCAGGCGCCCACCGCCATCGCCCTTTCGCTATTTATTCACCTCGACATATCAAACCTAAAAATATACCACTTTTTTCTGAGAAACACCCGAGGCCGGCATCATCGTCATCTCGAGATTGGGAGGGTTCTCGAGCTCTCACCGGCACCCTGCCGGGAAGGAAATTCGTCACCGGATGGGTCTACACCACCATGCCTTCCTCCGAAGTGATGCGTGAGTAGTTCATCCCTGGGCTACGGATACATATCAGTAGCTGGATGGTTGTCTCCTCCACTTTATGCCTCATGTTTAGATCTCGTGAGCTGCTGATGACTCAGAAGTATAGGGGATGTATCGTAGTACTTTCGATATGTCAAACCCAACTAGGAGCAGAAGGTGTTGACAAGCAGGTTGGATAGATGATTCACTGTAAACACTAGCAAACGGGGTTTTGGTGGTTTTTGATATAGCAGATAAATAAAGTGCGAGTAAATAAAAGACAATAAATAATATTACAGCTAGTAGCCCAATCCTTTGGAGAGAAAAGGACAGGCCGGTTGTTTTATTTATGTTTACCAAACGTTCTCGAGGACACATGGGAATTTCGTCAAGTGCTTTCGCTTCATATAGTTGATTAATATTTATGAGTTCGTTAAGTGTTGTGTGGGTGAACCTATGCTAATGCACTGCCAAACTAGGACTAATACATACTTGTGATTATACCCCTCGCAAGCATCCGCAAATACAAGAAAGTAATTAAGAAAAATCTAACCATAGCCTTAAAACTCCGGGACCCGACACTCCCTCGTGCATTGGTTTCCTAACGGGGGTTTAGGTTTCTGTCAGTCCAGCTACCCCACAATTAGTAGCCAAGTACACAATGCATCCTCCTAGGCCCATAAAGGTGAAGTATCATCTAGTCGACGTTCACATGACACCACTAGAAGAATAGCAACACAATTTAAATACCGAACCGAGAGATATTACTTCAACATAACTTCACTACTCACATCATGACTTCTCCCATGTCCTCAAGAACTAAATGAACACCTCACAAGACATCATATGGATCATAATAAGAGGTGATATAATGGATGATAACAATCTGTTCATAAAGTGTAAACACCGATAAATCTCACAAACATCAACTACTAACAAGTAATTCACACCAGGAGAGAGATCTAATGAAGATCAACGATAAAGACCCCTAATCGTTAAAGCGGGATGAAGGTGGAAGGTGGTGGTGCTGGTGCTGGTGATTAGGATGATGATGATGATGATCTCGATGAAGCCCAGAGTGATGATGGTGACGATGGCGATGATTTCCCCTCTCCGGGGAGGAATTTCCCCGGTAGATTTCTCCCTGTCGGAGAGCTTTTCTCTCTGTGGTGTTTTCCGCCCCGCAGCGGCGGCGGAATAATTCTTCGATGATCCCTGAGGCTTAGGGTTCCCTCGGGGTCAAGTACGCGAAAAGGAGGCGCCCAAGAGTGGGCCAGGGGGCATACCACCTCCAGGCGCAGCCGGGGGGCGCTGCCTAGTGTGTGGGCCCCAGGAGGCCCCCCTCCGGGCTCCCTTCTGACTCACTTGCTCGTCGGAACTTCTAAGACTCCTACGGTATTCCCCCTCATCTTCTGATCTTCTGAAATAGGGTATCTCGATGGTGCT
Source organism: Alopecurus myosuroides (assembly GCA_028641055.1). Lineage (NCBI taxonomy): Eukaryota > Viridiplantae > Streptophyta > Magnoliopsida > Poales > Poaceae > Alopecurus > Alopecurus myosuroides. Next base: position 29,536 of record JAPCYS010001203.1, on the reverse strand, counting down.
TTTTCCATGAGATTTCTAGTTCCGGTGTTTCTTCTCACATAATTATTAAACATGCAAAATAAGATGAAATAACATAAGTAATGTATCATAACATGAAATATATCGATGAATAACAGAAAATAACGATATAAAATAGTGATGCAAAATGGACGTATCAACTCCCCCCAAGCTTAGACCTCGCTAGTCCCCAAGCAAAACTGAACTCACTAAACATGACCATAGGTTTATGGAGTGAGGTGTCGATAAATAAAATACGGACAAGAAGCATCTCCTCTATCAATAAACTAGTCATTATAGCAATTAGCTCCTCATATAATTCAACTTGGAACAAGTAAAATGGAGTCCCAATAATGGTGCAAAAAGGAAATCAAAATTGGTGAAGGCAAACTTCGCTCTTAGTTAGAGAACAAGTAACAATGTACTCATATTTCAATTAGAGTCTTTATATTAGAGCTTATATTTACAAAGTTTAACGTGCTCAATCATAACAATTTCTTTGCAATCATTGATAACTTTCAAAGTGGTATTCAAGCAGATAAAATATTTGTGCTAAACAAGGAAGAACAAGGAACATGATTGAGTAAATCAACATATAGATGGATGAGTCACAACAACTAAAATTCTTGCCTAAGACAGAAAGAAATAGGTTTACTGACTCAACATGAAAGTAAAAGAAAGGCCCTTCACAGAGGGAAGCATGGATCACTCATGTGCTAGAGTTTTTATTTTAATGAACAGATGTATAAAATGTTTGACACGCCTCCCATCCATCTTACACAAACCATGGCTAAACGAATCCTGGGTGCCTGCCAACACTCACATACCATGGAGGAGTGTCTAATTTTGAGAGGTGTGTATGTCTATGTCAACGAATGGCCAACATAAAATACAACACTTCACAAGCCAACTAGACTTCACAAGAGTGGCTCCCGTTGAAGGACGCAACTGGTGTAGAAGGTCATCCATCTTTCTCTTTTGTTTACACAATTATGCTTTGACTGATAAATTAGGGGAAAAAATAGTGAAGATAATTTGTTGTATTAGTTTGGGGCTAGGAACCCCGCTGCCAGCTCTTCTAGCATTTGGATAAGAGGATGAATTCACTAGACCAGGTGTGTAAAGTCCAATCAACAAGTGAGATAAAGATTCTCTATTTGCGTCCTCATGAGCTAAAACAGGAACACAAAACAGGAATTATTTTGAAGGTTTTAAAAGTAGCATACAAGCAATTTACTTGGAGTGGCGGTTAAATACCACATATAGGTAGTTATGGTGGACACAAATGGCATGGTTTTGGGTTCAAGGTTTGGATGCACGAGAAGCATTCCCTCTCCGTATAGGTTTTTGGCTAGCAAGGTTGGGTAGCAACCATAAGAGTTGAGGGAAAACAAACAACCATATATATGATAAAACCAATCATGAAATCTTCTTTGAGAAGTACAAACAATCTTACTTGAGAATATTAAGCTTATCGGCTAGCAAGAAAGAAAGATCATGGAACAATATATGTACATGAACTCCCTCTTTTCTACTTAAGTCTCAAAGTATTGTTGCTACTAACCAATGCTAAGTTTTCCAAAACTAACTAGATTAACTTGATGCTCCAATATTGATACCAATACTAATAACAAGATCAACTAAATAACAGAAATTGCAAGATAAAATAAAGTCTCATTAATATTTCATTACGGCAACTCAAACCAAAGGATACAACAATAACCAACTAAAGAGTGATACTTCCATATTGTAAACCATACTATATGATATTTCCTCTACTCATGACATGAATCTACTAAAAAGGTAAAAAAGTGAAAGATAGATATGTGATACCGCTGCACTCCCCCAAGCTTGGAACAAACCAAGGGGATGCCAATATCCATGATGAATTAATTCTTCGGTGGTGGTGGTGAGTCCTTCTTAATGAGCTTATCAATTGATTTCTTCAAATCCTCCATTGCAAACATAAGCATACGCATCACCTCCATATTGAGCTCAATTTGGTTTGCATGCTTGTTAGCCGGTGAATCCTAGCCATACAGATCGTTCTTTCTCACTTCCATGGGTCGAGATCTTCCTTCACTCGGGGTTGGTGTTCTGGAAGCTATACTGTGACGTGGGGCCTTCCCTCGGTGCTAATCCTCGCCGTTTCCTTGAAAGTTTTTGCAACCACTCCAATGCTTGCGATGGTGACGCTTGGACGCACTCGTGAGTCTTCTTCTACACCCCTTTCAGCTCCACTATCAATCTCCTCCTTCGGCTTCCGGTTTTGGAGAGCATCTTCCTTCGGGCCCTTCCCCTTGTTGTTGTTGGCGGAGACTATGGTGCTTCTAAACTGAAACAGATCCTCGTAGAAATAGCCCGAAACAGAAACACGACGAGAAAACCATATACAGACCTCGGGGGTCGGGGGTTATACAGCAAAAATATGCGTAACGAAGGGAAAGTCAAGGTCGAAAACGAGTGCGGAGAGTGGGTCTAGGGCGCCCAAACCATATCCAGGCGCGGCCAAGGGTGGGCCCGCGCCCAGGCATGGTATGGTGCCCCCGGGCACCGTTTCCAACTCCTCTTCAGCCCGATATTTTTTATATTTTTCAAAAATCAATAATTTATAACCCAAAAGGTATTTCGTGATCTTTTTCTTAATAGAACTGTTACCTATTGGAAAATGGACTCTGCAGATTCTGGAATCTTCTCTCTAATGAACTTCTCCGGAGTTATTACTTGAATAACATCAATATCTTCATCATAAGAATCCCCAGAAATATAATGTTTGAGTCTTTTCCCATTTACCACTTGTGTAGTGTTATGTTTAAGGGGAGCAATTTGAATTGCACCCGAACGATACACTTCTTCAATAATATAAGGTCCTTCCCATCTGGAGAGTAATTTTCCTGCAAAAAATCTAAGACGAGACCGATACAATAGAACTTTCTCACCACATGAAACTCTCTTTTAAGGATCCTTTTATCATGCAGTTGCTTAACTTTCTCTTTAAATAGTTTAGCATTTTCATAAGCTTCACATCTCCATTCATCTAAATGATTCAAATCAAGCATTCTTTTCTTACCAGCAAGTTTAAAATCTTTATTTAGTTCTTTCACTGCCCAATAAGCTTTGTGTTCTAATTCTAAGGGTAATTGACAAGCTTTTCCATAAAACATTTATAAGGAGACACACCCATAGGATTTTTATAAGCAGTTCGATAAGCCCATAAAGCATCATTTAACTTATCATACCAATTCTTCCTATATTTATTAACAGTCTTTTGCAAGATAGATTTAATTTCTCTGTTTGATAATTCTACTTGCCCACTGGTTTGAGGATGATAAGCTGAGGCAATTCTATCATTAACATCATATTTAGCAAGGTTTTTTCTAAAACCACCATGAATAAAATGAGAACGTCCACCAATCATAAGATATCTAGGCACACCAAACCTAGGGAAAATAACATCTTTAAGCATTTTTAACGAGGTTTCACCATCAGCACTTTTAGTATGTATAGCTTCTACCCATTTAGTAACATAATCAACATCAACAAGAATATGAGTATAACCAAAGGAGGAACAAGACCCATAAAGTCAAATGGCCAACAATCAAAAGGTTCAATAGCAAGAGAATAATTCATAGGAATTTCATTAAATCTAGAAATATTACCAACTCTTTGACATTCATCACAAGAAAAATAAATTTACGTGCATCTTTAAGGAGAGTAGGCCAATAGAAACCAGATTGTAGAACCTTTTGTGCGGTTCTATCTCCAGCGTGGTCTCCTCCATAAGCATTACCATGACACTTTTCCAATATTTCACGTTGTTCATGATCTGGAACACGTATTCTCAAAATACCATCCACTCCTTCTTTATATAAGTGTGGGTCATCCCAAAAATAATGCCTCGGATCATAGAAGAATTTTCTTCTTTGTTGAGCTATAAATGTTGGAGGCAAATACTTGGAAACAATAGACTTAGCATAATCAGCATACCATGGAGTATTCTGCGATTTTACTTTTATTGCAGCTAGTTGTTCATTTGGAAAACTATCATTAACGGAAATAGGATAAAAAACAATGTTTTCCAATACAGACAAGTTATCAGTAACAGGATTTTCAGCACCCTTCCTATCCACAATATGAAAATCAAACTCTTGTAAAAGCAACACCCATCTAATAAGCCTAGGCTTGGCATCTTTCTTTTCCATAAGGTATCTATAGCAGCATGATCAGTATGAATAGTAACCTTTAAATCAACAATATAAGGTCTAAACTTATCACAAGCAAAAAACCACAGCTAAGAACTCTTTTTCAGTAGTAGCATAATTCTTTTGAGCAGCATCAAGAGTCTTACTAGCATAATGAATAACATTTAATTTCTTATCTATGCGCTGTCCAAGAACACCACCTAAACAAAATCACTAGCATCACACGTAATTTCAAAAGGTAAATTCCAATCACGTGGTTGAACAATATGAGCTTTAGTTAAAGCCTTCTTTAAAGTTTAAAAAGCTTCCTTGCAATCATCATAAAAAACAAAAGGTACATCTTTTTTAAGAATATTAGTAAGAGGTTTTGATATTTTAGAGAAATCTTTAATAAACCTCCTATAAAAACCATTATGACCAAGAACACTACGAATACATTTAACATCCTAAGGATAGGGCATTTTCTCTATTGCTTCCGCTTTAACTCTGTCAACTTCAATACCTCTTTCCGAAATTTTATGTCCAAGAACAATTCCTTCATTAACCATAAAGTGGCATTTCTCCCAATTAAGAACCAGACTAGTTTCCTCACATCTCTGCAAAACTTTATCAAGGTTGTGCAAACAATTATCAAAAGAAGTTCCATAGACGGAGAAATCATCCATGAATACTTCCACAAGCTTGGGAAAGAATGAAAATATTACACTACTGCAGAATAGGTTATCAGTGACAGGCGGAAAAGGCACATTAGTGACTGGCAAGGCGCCTGTCACTAATGACTAGTCACTGGTATGAGGTTACTAGTGACGGGCAAGTGCCTGTCACTAGTATGTGCACCAGTGACAGGCATTTGCTCGTGGCTGTCACTAGCATGTGTAAACAGTGACAGGCAAAATAAATGTGTGTCACTAGTTGCGATCGAAGGCCGCAGCCCTATGGATACCATAGTGACAGGTCCATTATTATGCATGTCACTGATTCGAATTTCGGTAATAAAAAAAATATAATCCATGTATTAGATCTCGAATTTTCTCACAAAATGTCAACTAGCACAACACCTCACAATATTGGGCAATCCAAAACACATACTAACTAATTCCTAAATCGTGAGTTGAAAGAACTGACAAAAGAAAATTCAAATGCACAATATCTTATAATAACCACTATGCTAGTGGCATTTCAAAATAATCTTTAGTTGTAGTAGCGCCACCATGTCTGAATGGTTATTAGGTGTAAGTTCTCTAACGTTGGGAAAAGCCGACATCATGGTATTACCAGCTTGCTCCTAGACTTTAGTCTGTTCACCTAAAATATGAAAATGGTACAATTATGAAGTATATGACTATATATGCTAGCAGTAACGTGCACGTGAGTGTACATGACATATTAAAATCCATTTCGCTACAAGTTCCTTCACAATAAGTTTTCCTAAACAAATGCTCTGATTTCGATGTATCAAGGGTAAAAGAAATACATTTAGTTAGCCGAGAGTGGGTGATAAAACAATTGTTCTACTTTCACATGCACACAAGAAGTTGATGTATACGTTGTATTGCAACAACATTAATTATGCAAGGGGTACTAAATTTGTGAACCTTGTACTACAACAATATTAAGCTTGGAAAGCCATCAGTTGGCAAAGAGCCGATATGCTGATTGTATGCAAGCCAAGATTTTAAGCAATTAGCACCTGAGAACACAAAACAAAATATTGAATCAGAAACTACTTAAATGGATACAGTTCTGGCATCTTTAACTTGATAAATAAACAAGGAATACAGTACATACTTTTGGTACTGTATTTCTTAATATTAAAGCCAAGAGTAATGACGCAAGTATCCTCTCCATTTATCTTGAACACGGTTGTTATATTACACGAGTGGTCCAGGCTTTAATTAACATCACCGAAAATGAATTATAAGAAATAATAAACTGGATGGAAGAAACAGTAAATTTTAGAAGAAGCATTGTGTTTTCTTGGGGGCCAAAATATGTTTGAACGCTTAGATGCATTCTTAGTTCAGCTACCTATACACTTTGTCAAGCACTTGGCGGGCATACATTATTAGAAAATTGGTGGTTCAAAGAAACTAAGAAAATGAAGAGAGGGCTTGCTCCAAGGGTCATGGAATGGAAGCCTTGGTGGTTACACAAACAAGAAGAGGCACAAGCATGATCATGTGAGTTCGATTAAGCTGGTGCGAACATAGAAATGTATACACATAAGGAAATGGGGACCTGATGTCGTGAACACCAATTGCCTACATGGATATGACTGAATCATACTGTATGGAAATTTACATTTCATATGTGCAAGCGTATGATTGAATGCACCAACCACATAATAAAAAGTCTAAATATTTTCGACACATAAATTTACCACACAACTGCATAGTGATAGTGAAGTTTTTGAATCATTAATTAGGATATCATATACCTCTAGTCCAGAAGAGCCAATCAACTCAAACGTCCCAAGATCCCAAAATTTGTTAGTCCTTTCATCTGAACCTGCAGTGGTTTTCGAAACGAACAGCAAGTAAAATATGTAAACAAGTCCACATTAGACACATTCAAAGGAGCGGAAATTTAGAGGAAAAATGTAATCCGGAAGTATATATTTTATTACTATATAAGCTTTCCAATATAGAATCAACCATCTAACATGTGGCTAGTAAGAACTTATGATGGTGAAAAGCTAGGAAGTTAACTGGTTATGTCAAAAAATATAAAGCATGCCGGTCACACACACACAATCAGTTTTTTTATACTTCCTCCGTCTCAAATTAAGTGTCGCAAAGTTTGAAAAAAAATGGATGTATCTAACACTAAATTATGTCTAGATACATCCACTTTTGTCAAACTTTGTGAAACTTAATTTAAGACGGAGGGAGTATATCATTTTGCCAAAAAGAGTACACCTGTACTCCCTCCGTTCTAAAATAAATGACTTCTTTTTGTCTAAACATGCATGTATGTTGACATGTTTTAGTGTCTACATAGATGCATGTTTGGACAAATTAAAGTTATCTATTTTGGGACGGAGGGAGTAGTTGCTTATATCATATATACCATAAAAACAACACAAGTATGATGGTGCATTACCTTTGGGGCTACTCTGTTTCTACATAGTCCAAAATAATTACATACGGTAACACATAATGGGACCCTTTACCTTGGCAGCATATCCTCCTCGAGCTCCCTTCCTAGTATACTTCTGAATGCATTAAGCTATAGAAAGAAACACCATGGTAAGCAAATACTTCTAAGTAATCAATATGTTGTAACAAAGAAAAATTGTCATGAACTAACTTGTTTCAGGAGCACAACTTTGGACGTGACATGGTCCGTTCATACATGTAAAAAAACAAATCAGCATTTCTACTGCTAGCAGGCAAAGTAATGAAATAAATTTATCTGTAAAATTACCAGCCCAACTTAGGAAAAAGTCTCTGAAAGATTTCATAGACTATCACAAACGTAAGAAAAGGAGTCAAAACAAAAATTTCGTTCATGAGAGCCAGATCCCTGCCAATAGAGCTACTCTCGGGCTCTAATTGATGGTTCACAACACAACATGAACATGAGCTTTCACCCTACTTCATAGTACTATTTAACCAAACTTAAGACACATTCTGGTTGAATCTGAGACTAGGTGCACTCTACTTCATAATATAAGCACTACTCTAGTCTTCGGCATGGGACAAGTTGTCGACAGAGTACTGCCAACATGCTCTTGACTTGGAGAGTTCCATTCAATTATAATAACATAACAGAGTATCAAGTACTGGCATTGTTCAAGTTGACCACGATCAACATATAAATGCACAAGCACATCAGGAAAGCATGCACATATCTCTAACAGTCCAGCAAGTACCATACACCAAGTTTTGGGTACTAATGAAAGTAATCGCAAGGGTCGGATGAAGTATACAGCCCAACTCATGTCATCAGCATAGATGGATCGTCATTTAGAAATGGCAGAGTGGTAGACAAGCGTTTCATCAACATCAATACCAAAAAGAGACCATGTTTTTACCTTTTCAATCTTTGATTGGAGCCATTCAACATGGCATGATAAGGGCCTTCATGATATCTACACGTTCGCATATGAGAAAAGTTTTACTAGTACTGCTTATATGGATAGAATGAGGATCGACAATTCAGTATGGCTACTTTGGATGAAACTTCACTAGACAGAACTATAGGCCATAGTGCACCAGCAAAATAAATAAATGAGGCAAATATCATGATAGTCTAGCCGTTTTTTATCACCAAAATTTGAATCAGCAAGAATATAAAGATGGGCGGATTCAGCAGTATGAGTACACAGATGTGAAACGAGCAAGATATATATGCATAAGTGAATTAGTATCAATACCAACCATTAATCCCTATGTGTACACAAACGTCCTAATGCTCACATTAAATTCCTTGAGGCAAACATGGAAATCTCTACTATATAATTTGTCTTACCGTGATGATGGTTCGTTGGTACGTCCGAGGATTTGTACACGCACCGATCGGTAAAGAAACCAGACACACCACGATATGTACAGAAACCGGACACACAAACTGGAATCGGTAGGAGACTGATCCTTGTTCTGCGCGGCGCCGCTTTATGTATGCAGCACGGACACGAGTGCTCGTACGCAGCCCAGCCATCCGAAACACCCGCCGCCTCCCGCGCTCCTCCTCCTCCTCCGGTGCCTGCGAGTGCTGAGCCAGCCGGCCAAGTACTCCAGGGAGGACGAGAGCACAGAGGAAGGGGTCGCTCCCGAGGGAGGAGGTCGTTCGGTGCCTACCGCTGGCTGGCGTTCCTCAGTTAGGACGGCGCCGAATGCCTTTGCCGTCTCCACAGCGTGCCCAAGCCCCAAGGACTGATAACCGTGGCGCTCGTGGATGTGCCGCAGTCTGTAGAGGAAGAGGTAGCTGTCCCCGGGGCGAACGCGCTACTCGCAGGTCACAGCACATAAGGAGCCGCACGAGCATGTCGTGAAAGGACGACATGGTGTTGGTGCCGCAACTCAGGAATTTTGGCAGAACCATTGTCGGTCGATACGTGTGCGCATGGATCTAAAGGCCACAAACGAGTCTGGAGGCTTCCCGAGTTTTTTTGCATAAATTCGATAGCACGCGACTGAATAGATTAGTAGAGGAGCTGTCTAACTTGACGATTCAGAAACTAGAAGTTGGTGAAACTAGGAGCTCGCGAGAGAAGAATCTACAGCAGCTGCTGCTATAGCCCGTAGGAAAGTGTAGCAGTGCTTCCTAATGGTTCATTTGATTACCCATATCACTATCTCTACATAGGAACTGTCATAATGCAGTAGATATTTTTACCAACATAACCATACAAATGTCCAAACAAGTATGTATTGTTCGATACTTATTATTTATATAAATGATTAATTATAATTCTCATAATCATTTGAAACATTAAGTATTACTCCCTCGGTCCTAGATTAGGTGTCGTGGATTTGTAAACATATGTATGTATCCATACACTAATATATGTCTAGATAATCTATATTTTGATAAATCTATGACAAGTAATTTAGTACGACACGTCACATGTCACACTTATATGCAGAGGTGCACGTATGTTTATAATTTTGCACCCGAATGCGTTCTATTTTCATATATATTTTTATTTTTATTGAGACGGTTCAATATCTCTTCCTCTCTCTTGGGCTTTCGGCTCTGCCATATTGCGTCATGCCAATTTCGCCAATAGTTCGACATCCTTTTGCCATGAGTCTGTAACCGTCGTTGATTTGTCGACTTCACAGGAACCCTGGCGTATCACTACGAGCCTGTCATCATCTCTTTATGTTTCCATAGTAAAAAAAATACATCATTTAAAATAATAGTAATTCATATTTGAATTAATATAGACATATCCCGCTTTCATCAGGCATGCTATAAGAAGAAAAGCCGTCTCTCTAAAGTAGAGAATTCGGCGAATTGAGGCTGCCATCATGTGATTCGGCCGATTTTTTAATATTCGATGCGACAACTGTTACAGAAAATAGTGTGATGAAAAAAGTCAGCCCGTAGCAACGCACGGGCATATTTGCTAGTACCCATAAATGCAGAAAAGAAATACAGTGACGAGCTATGAGTTGAATGAACAATTAATAAGAGACTAGTTTCGGTGGATCAAAAAATGGTTCTATATGGTATATGGGAAGATAGATGCAGACTATATGTACTGCAGTATTTTTTTTACCTCGACAGTGTAGCAGCAGTACAACGTCCTCTTCCCGAGCAGCATCAGAGAGATGGGCGAGCAGGTAAGCTGTCTTGCAGGTGAGGGGGACAAACCGTCGATTCCGATGATAGCGGCAGTCCTCCGTCCATGGCGGCAGAGGGGCAACCAGCTGCGGTCAAGGCGACGGCGGCGGCAACCAGCAGCATCTCCGGTGGTGGCGGCGTAGGCAGTAGGGAGACATGGCGGCATCGGCAGTGTTGGGGTCATGCGACGGCGGCGTAGGCGGCACTGTGTCGACGGGAGGCCTGGCGGCGCAGCGCCGCGGCGTTGGCGGGGAGGACTGGCGGCGTCTCGCCTCGGGCAAAGCAGGGATAGGAAGAAAGCAGGGGACGGCTCGGTAGAAAACTGCTCTCGATCCAGAATTTTAGGATCGTGGGAATATGTCACGCTAGTATTTTTGTTTGATCGTTGGCCAAAAGGCCCACCTCTTTCTTGATTATCTCTCACTAGCCTACGGGAAATGCCACCACGGTTGCCAAGAGTACCTTTTGGAGCAATATGCTTTTCATTTGTATTATCTCGTGTATCAATATACAATCAATGTGAAGTTATTAGTTAATTAGTGATAGGTAAAAATATGTCAGTATGAACATGACTAGCGACAGGCAAATCTATGGAGCCGTCACTAGTATTAGAGGAAATTACTAGTGACAGGTGAAGAATATTCTACTGTCACTAGTATGTGCTATAGCCATTTGACGAGCATTACCAGTGACAGGCGTATCACTGCCCGTCGCTAATGTGTGTTACCAGTGACATGTATATTTTTGTCAGTCACTAATGTGTTAGTGGCTATAAGCTATTCTGCAGTAGTGTTAGTAAATAATTGTCCCACTCATGGACTGACTACTTGTATGATTATCCAAACCTTTTATACATGACTGAATTTTTCTTCAAGAAACCTTATGGATTTAGCTGCTGGAGGACCTTTATGTCCATGACCTAGGGGGCAGCAACAAAGCTTCTTGATAATATGATTGTAAGTTATTCTGAATGGCATACTGAGAGAGATACAACTGGTAAGAAGGTAAATTCTGTTGAAGAAACCTCCTCTTTGAGTGATAGACTTGATGTTATTATGTCTATGCTTGTTAATGGCCATGCTCCTACTGATCCAAACAATGTTCCCTTCACCTCTTTGGTTGCTCAAGAAGAGCATGTTGATGTGAACTTCATAAAAAAATAAGAATTTCAACAACAATGCTTATAGGAATAATTTTGGTAGCAATAATTATAGGCCATATCCCCTTAATTGTGCTTATAATGATAGAACTAGAATGACTAATGAAAGAATTTCAGAAGTTGAAAGGGCCACTAATAACTTTATGAAAAAGCAATATGAGCAAAATAAACTATTTACTAAGACCATGGAAGAACAATCTATCATGCTAAAAAATATTAGTTATCAGCTTGAGAGTTTAAATAGAAAAATATCTGGTTTGCAAGCTAAAATTGCTCATGCTGAAACTTCTATTTCATCCATGTCTGAAGCACAATCTTCTTTGATTAATAGAATGACTGCTAAAACTGAAACCATAGACGAGAATCCTTTTTATTCTACAAGTGTCATCCAAATTTGTATTGATGATAAGGTTAGGATGTTAGCTGAATTGCATGCTAGATGGGAAAAAAGAAGATGAAATAGCTAAAAAGAATAATATAGCTAATGTTTGCACCATTACCACCACTAGTAAAACAAAAGCTTCTCATGCTAGAAAACCTTCTACTATCAATTTTAAAGTAATTGGTGTTGGAAACACTCCCACTTCTTCTATTAAAAATGCAAAATTGCCCGAAACTGCTAAAAATGCTATTGATAATAGTGCTGAAATTTTTAGAAACATGGGAGACAATAGTCCCATTATCTTTGATAAAAATTATCTTGACTTTGATGATTGCAACATAACTAAAGTGATTAAGTTCTTACAAAATCTTGCTAGTTGTCCTAATGCTAGTGCTATGAATATGGCTTTCACAAAAGATATTAAAAATGCTCTCATGCTAATTACAGAGGATGAATTAAGATGTGAAGACTCTATCCCTAGGAAGCTAGATGATGGATGGGAACCTATTATTAAAATGAAGTGAATGATTTTTATTGCAATGCTCTATGTGATCTTGGTTCTAGTATCTCTGTTATGCCCAAGAAACTCTAGATATTCTTGATTTACCACCATTGGAACCTTGTTATTTGAATATTCGTCTTATTGATAATGTTAGAAAGAAACCTTTGGGGAGAGTTGATGTCGAGACATCGTAGTAGTTTTCATAGACTGGGGTGCCATGAGACTACGGTAGAGACGTGGGGTAACGGTATAGCGTAGTAACACAGAACACGGGGTTTTTCCCAGGTTCGGTACGTCGCGACAGTACGGCGTACCTACTCCTGCACTTCTCACTAATTGGGACTAAAGCCCGTATAACAGGGTTACAATGTGAGGGAATAGATCTAGCTACTCGACGAGGATGAGCTTCTCGGCGAGTTGCATAGAGCTTGTGAAGTTTGAACCTAGAACCTTGGAACTTTTTTAATCTATCTCCCGTCCGGCTTTATATAATAGCCGGATTAGGGCTTACAGAGTAGGAAACCTAGAAGACTACGTTTAACTTGTAACTTGGAAAGTAAGGAATCCGTCTTCTCCTCCAAGCCAGATCACGCGGGCCGTGATCCGGCTTCTTCTAGAATCCGGCTTCTGCGCGTCGGACTACTGGGCCGCCCAATGGACCTAAGCCCATTACCATGTAGGCCACCCTGGTAGTCCGGCTCTTTTGTCTACCATCTTCTATACCCCTATTCAGTATATATCCGACAGTAGCCCCCAGGAAGCATCAAAACTCTGAAACTCCGCCTTTCGTCAAATACATTTTGTCCGGGAAAACTTGATTCAGCAGTCTTGATTCTTTCTTCTTTCCTTTTGAAGGAGATGGTAACACAAAACTCGGAACTATGAAAATCCGGCTTTTCTTCTCGCGATCCTTTGCGGAAAAGGAGCTTATGACATCAGCGCCTTAATCATGCTGACGCAAGCGCCGCTTGGTTTCACGCGGGAAACCCTGCAACGTATCTCTGACAGATTCTCACGAGAAACGAGGAGATAGCCATCATTCCTCTGTCGTTCCGTTTCCCGGATTTTCCGGCGAGCGACACGCGTCGAACATCCAACGGTCAAAAGAGCCGTTGGCACGTATCTAGAGGTTTTCAGGCTATAAATAGCCGTCCTCTTCGTCATCGGAAATCTTTCCTCACTCCATCACTGCCCACGCCATTGACGCAACCGTGAGCTCGAGAGCAAGACCTTGCCCCGACGAACTCTTCGCACGCCGGAGCGCTCACTCGCCACCGAAGAAGATGGCCTCTCCGTCGTCCTCACCGGCTCGCGCCTCCATCGACGAACTTTTGGGCGACCTAGATCCACAGCTAGGGTCGCCCAAGCATGCCGGCGGCGAGCCGGAAAAGACCACGGCATCCGCGGCGGGCGGAGGAAACGCTTCCGCCGCCGCGGACGTCACAGCATCGAGCGCCACAACAACCCCGCCGTTCGCACCTGAAACGGCGGAGGAGAAAATCGAGCTCCTTGGCGAGAAACTCGCCGCCGCGAAGGCCGCCGCCGCCGCCGCCGGAGCGAATGAGGAAGAGGAAACTGCAGGCAACTGGAGTGCCTGCAGTATTCCCCCGGCTCTCCTTCCAAACTTGGAGAAGGAGGGCTTGGTTCTTAAAAAGAAGTGGCGGCTCCCGGAAGAGGAGACCGAACCCATGCCACAAGAGGGCGAAAGGGTGCTTCTTACCTCCCACCTTCTACGAGGTATGGGGCTCCCACCTTCCTCTTTCTTCCTCCAGGTTCTGTCACATTACAGCATCCAACCTCACAACCTTCCTCCCAATTCCATTTTGTACATGGCCGGCTTCCAGGCCTTGTTCGAAGGTTACCTAGGGATAGAGCCTAGGTTAGATTTTTGGCTGTACTGCTTTGGGGTCAAGCGTAACTCTTCGGAGGGCGCACTCCCAAATTGCGGAACCATTTCCTTTACTCTTCGGAGATTCCGAGAGGATTGGTTCCCTAAAATCAAAACCTCAGAATCCGTCAAATTTTGGACGGGTTCTTTTTTCTATCATCCCGACGTGCCTTTCCCTAAAAAGGCCGTCGGGGTTCCACCTTTCGTTAATTCCGCCGCTATTCCCCAAGATAACTGGGGGACAGAAGCCGTCCAGGTTCTGCCTCCAGATCTGCTAAGGATCAAAAGGCGCATCGCTAAGCTCACCTCCTCCAAACCTCCTTTGACCGGTATGGATACGGTCTTTTGCTGGCTGGATAGGCGGATTCAGCCATTAGCAAACCACGGAGGCCGTCTCCTGTGTGAATACACGGGAGCCAAGGATCCAATGCGGACAACTGACAAGGATTGGCCCGCAAAGGAACTTAGGCGGCGCATCAATCAGTTGGTCGCATCGCGCGACCAATACACGGAGAGTCGGCCAATGTACACGGCCGACAACCCAGCTCCCAAGGTAAATTTTCCGTCATTTGGGTACAATCTCAATTCTTGGATAATCTGCCTTTTGATTCTGATTGGTTCTTCCGACAGCTTGCGGATCTTCCAGACTCGGAGTTAGCCTCCGAGGCCGAGCTGGATGCGCTGCGCACCGCCGCTACAGGTGGGCGCAAGCGCAAGAAGATAATTTCCTCGGATGAGATTATCGACCTTGACGGAATCCCCGTCGCCACTTCCAGGTTCCTTCTTCTGGGTTCTTTTTCTTTCATGGGATCTTTTTCGTCCATTTTCGGTGTTTTGACCTTTTCTGGGTTTTTGGTTTTTAGCCTACCTCCCTCCAACCTGAAGCCAAAGAAACTGAAGAAACACAGGGTTTCTTCCGGCCGAGGCAGCCAACCATCTCCCGCCGTCGCCCCAGACACGCCGCAGACAATGGCGGAAGAGCCTACTGCAGCCCCCACCACCAAGCCCCCAGAGCCCAGCCAGCCCGTTGTATCCGAGTCGGATACGAGGGAAAGGGCGGCCCCAGAGGTGGGGAAATCTTCTCGGACTTTCGACGAGGAAATCCCCACCTTTGACAAGGATTTTAAAGCTATCAATGACGGCTTGGACGCAGCTGGAAATCACTTCGCGGAATACGCGAAAGAATTCAAAGAAAACTTAGCAGGTTTGCAGCGCATGAGCCAGGTATATAACTCTAGCCCCCAAGCATTAATTAAAATGCGTGCTTTTTGCTTTGATGCTTTTTGTACTCATTCTTTTCCTTAATACGTTTCAGCAAACCTCCGAAGCCATAAACCTGGAAGTTTTCAGGAAGCTCACCATCAAGAATAAAGAAGTTCGAAGTCTTCTTTCTATTCTTGAGGAGAAGGAGGCGGAGCTGGAATCCTCTCAGCTCGCATTGACAGAAACGAAAGGTAGGCATTTTCGTTTTGAAATTTCTTATTTGAGTCTTTGTCTGAGTTTTTTCCCGAGGAAATTGACCAACTCGGATTTTCCCTTCCTTTTCAGCTGCCTTAGCTCAGGCTAAGTAGGCAGCGGAAGATTCTGGCAACGCCGAAATTCTCCGCAATGAGAACATTGAGCTTCACAAGGATCTTGCGAAAGCTCAACAAGACCTGGAAGCCAGCAACCTGGCTCTTGGAATGGCTAATTCCAAGGCTTCCGAACAGGCGGAGAAAGACAAATCCACCATTCAGGATTTGACCGAAGCTCTGAACCTTCGCCTGGAGGAAGTTTCCGAGATCGACAAGCTCATCGGTAAATTTCTTACCCTTTTCACATCTTTCCATGTTTTGCTTTCTCTGTTTGTCTGCCTAATCCTTTTGTACGTTTTATTGAATCGAACAGGAGACACCCCAGATGGAACTCGGATTGCAAGCATCCGAGCTTTCCGGGAAACATGGAATTTGATTAAGGCTGCCGGGACGCAGCTCATAGAGAAGTTCCTTCCCGATAAATCTGGGGAATGCTCGGAGGTTGAAAAACTTCCGGGTATCATCATGGAGGTGGCGGAGTCCAAGGAGTCTCTTCTCCGCTCCGCTGCACGGGGTGGTGCGCGCATGGCCTTAGGCCTGATGCGCATGCACTATCCTAGTGCCAAATCCTGGCGTGTGGCCACCGGTGTCCCTCAGGGATACACGGATGCGCAACGAACCACCATATTTGGTGAAGTTAAGGGCCACGCCACCCAGATTGCCGCCATGGTAAATGTCGCCGTCAACTATCCAGAAGAGGAAGCTCCTCCAATCCCCGACGAAGAAAGCAGCGAGGAGGAGTCGGATTCTTGAAAGGTTACTTGGAACCTGGATAGAAAAAATAGACAATAGGAGCATTACTGTCCTTTTAATGTAATCTGAAATGTAATGCTTCTTTTATATTAATGAGAATTCCGCCTTTTGCAGTTTAAACTATGAAATTACTTTGCAAGTTGTTTGGATTTTACCATTCCTTTATCTTCAAAGTTCTCTGGTGTATATGCTTTAACTGTCCTTAGTGTTTGAAATGGCTCAAATAGCATTATGAATCGTTATGCCGAGTAACTGGGGACGAACCAATCAGTTTTGAAACTCGAAAACATGAATCATGCTAAAGGCATTTTTACTAACTAGTTCCAGTAACCCGGCACACACACAATCAGATAAGACTTAGAGAAACAAGGAAAGTTTTAAGTGAAACTTGGGCACGCAGGCAATTCAAGCTTCCTTTAGCCATTAAAAGGCTGAAAATCATTCAGTTATGTAACGCCGAGTACGCAAGCACAATTCGGGTTAACGTTGAGAAGTTTGCAAGATCATTGGGAAATAGATGAGGCGGAAACACTTTGCACTTTATAAAGAATATGGATGATAGTATTCCGACAACTTTATTTCATGATCTCAAAAGATGTTTACATAGAATTGAACTAAGTACAGAAGGGGACATAACTTGCTAGACGTTCCCAGGCTTCCGCAATCCACTTGACCTTGTCGAACTTCTCCAGCAGTTTGTGAAATAGTAAGGTTTTAGCCCCCAGCCAACTAAGAAATCTTTTTATGGCTGTGGCGGAACCCGGCAATTCTGGGACATCTTTTTCACACGTAAGTTCTGAGATGTTCTAGATTGCCTTAATCTTTTCCGGGTTAACTTCTATTCCTCTATGAGAAACGATGAAACCCACAAGTTCACTTGAGGGAACCCCGAATACGCACTTAGATGGATTCAACTTCATCTGGTAGGTGCGTAAGTTTTCGAAAGTTTCTCGCAAATCCTCAAGGAGTGTATCTTTTTCCTTGGTTACGACGGCAATATCGTCCACGTAAACATGGACATTTTTTCCAATCTGACTATGCAAACAACGCTGCATGCAACGCTGGTAGGTTGCACCTGCGTTCTTCAGGCCAAAAGGCATGGTTACGTAGTAATACGTCCCGTACGGGGTTATAAAAGAAGTCTTGATTTGATCTTCCTTTTTCATGCGTATTTGGTGGTACCCGGAGTATGCATCCAAAAAGCATAAAAGCTCGGAGCCTGCAGTGGCATCTATTATTTGATCGATTCGCGGCAGTGCGAACCTATCTTTCGGACATAACTTGTTCAATCCTGTGTAATCTATACACATTCTGAGGGCAGTTGTGTCTTTCTTCGGTACTAATACCGGATTTGCGGACCAGTCAGTATGGATTACCTCCTTGATGAAATCCGCTGCTAAAAGCCGGATAATTTCCTTGCCAATAGCCTTCCGTCTTCTTCCGTCAAATCGACGGAGACCTTGTTTGACGGGTTTTGATCCGTGAATAACCTTGAGTTGGTGCTCAGCAAGTTCCCTGGGTACGCCTGGCATGTCAGCTGGACACCAGGCGAAAATATCCCAGTTCTCACGGAGGAACTTGATGAGCTCGCCTTCCTATTTGTCGGTCATCCCAGTCCCTACGACGACAAATTTTGTCGGATCTTTGGGATCTAGGATTACCTGTCTTGTATTCTCGGACGCCTTGAAGCTATCTGTTGGCTTCCGAGTTTCTTTTCCTGCCGGCATTTCTTTCGGCGATACCTCCTTGGCTAACTCCTTCAGTTCTTCCTGAGCTATAACTCTTTGAGCGCAAAGGGCGTTTTGCTTCTCCAACTCGTTTGCCAGCTTGAAATCACCGGCAATGGTGATTACTCCTCCTTTGGGTCCTGGCATCTTCAGCTTGTTGTAGATATAGCAAGATCTTGCCATAAATTTGGCGAAAGCCGGACGTCCGAGTATTGCGTGATACACGCTTTCGAACGGCACTACTTCGAAGGATATTTTTTCCTGCCGGAAGTGATCTTTATCTCCGAAGGTGACATCTAGGGAAATTTCTCCTAGGGATCGTGCTCGCCTGCCAGGAACAATGCCATGGAAGCGTATATTGCTGTAGTTGAGCTGGGACTCGGAGATCTTCAAGTGCTTCAGTGTATCCAGGTACATTATGTTGATGCTGGATCCTCCGTCCATCAGCACTCTTCTTAACCTAGTGTTTTGAACAATAGGGCTTACAACAAGAGCTTGTGTGCCGGGTTCAGGGATATTTCTGGGATGATCTGACTGATCCCAGATTATCGGTGTGTTGGAATACTTCAAGAATTTTGGGGTTGCAGGAACAACCGCGTTTATTTCTCGAAGTGTCCTTTTGGCCACCTTTGCTGACGGGGTTGCTAGGAAAGTTAACATTGCTTCTCCGTCAACTCTCGGAAATTTAGGTTCGCCTTTTCGCTGCTGTTCCTGGATTTTGTCATCAGTGTCCGATTCACTGTCTTCTTTTTCAGCTTCTGGCTTTTGTTTGGCAGGTTTCCTCTTGGAACCCTTCCCTTTATTTCCGGATCCTGCATTGCCTTTCATATGCTTGTTTAGCCGGCATTGCGCGTTTGTGTGGGTTGGTTTCCCAAACTGAGAGTGGTGGACGCAGGGTTCCGACTTAATTCTCTCCCATTCTTCGGGAGTGTAATTGATTGGATCTGGACTGCGGCCTTTCCACTTGTTCACCTTTTCTCCTCCAAAGGCTATGTTAACCTCCTTGGGCTTTGTTGTTGACTCCGGAGTTCCTTTTTTATCAGAACGAGGTGTTTTCTTGGCCAGTATCAGTGACTCAATATTGCCTCCTCTTGCTCTGATATCGTCTTCGGCTGCAGCATGCTCATTAGCGGTTGTAAGCATAGATCCGAGATCTTTGTGCTTTTTAGAACCAACCATGAACGGTACAAGTCCGGGTTTTAGGCCATTGACGAAAGCATGCATTGCTTGTACGTCAGTTACTCCAGAGCAACTATTCTTCATTGCAGTCCATCTGGAGATGAAATCCACGTATGGTTCGTCTTCAAATTGGGTGCAACGGTTCAGCTGGTTGATGCTGTTTGGGCGTTTGTATGTTCCCCGAAAATGCTGAGTAAATACTCTCGCCATATCATCCCAACTGTCGACAGTTCTTGATGGTAAACCATTGATCCAATCTCTGGCTCCGTCTAGCAACATTAGGGGAAGAAACTTGACAGCTTCCAGGTCTGTCCCGTTGTTGATTTGGACGGCTGTGTAATAATCTGAAAGCCAGGTATCCGGGTTTGTACTGCCGGTATATTTTTGGTAGGTTGGACCAACTTTGGCGAAGCCAGAATGCAGGGTTATCCTTCGGATCCTGTCAGTAAAACACTTAGGACCAAAGTATAGATCATCCTTTTCTGCTCTATCAATATGTGCAGAATATCTCCCGGCTGAATGGACAGAAGGGGATCTACTCCTTTCTTTTCCATTGTTGCGCGGACGCGCTTTTCCGAGGTTATCTCTATCTCTTCCGTTGTCACGCCCCCTGGGATTAGGTGGAGTCCTGCTCCTGTACCTTTCCTTATCTTTAGGCGGTGTCCGAGATCTTTCACGTCTGTGAGGTGTATCGTATCTTCCAGCTTTTTCAGCTGGGTTTCTCGGAGGTGGCATTATTTTGCCGTCGTTCCGGTGTTTGTCTTCCCGATCGTGTGGTTTATATCCATCTTTCGGGAGATGAGGTCCGGTTCTAGACGCTGCGTCCCGGTTGTCGGGGTTTTTCTTGTCTTTTCTCGGATCCTCTTTTTTATCCGAATCTCCGGGTTCTTCCGGTCCAGGTGCTCCAGCAGCGCAAGTAACAGTTTTGCAGAGGGCGGAATTATCATGCAGCCTCCCTGATCGCTCTTGTCCTCGCTGTTGCTGCTGTAATGCTTTTCCTAGGAAAGCATACCCCTTGGAGTTTTTCCCCGTTGGAGTACAGATCGTTGTTTAGGATGGCGAACGCTGCTTCCGCGTTTTCCGCTGCGGTTTTGTATATTGGTTCGCCCTTGGCATCTTTGCCGTTTAACTGCTTTTGCCAAGATGGGTTATAAAACCTTTCTTTTGGCGGCAGTTCTTCCGGTTTTGCGATTCCGGGTAACCTAGTAGGTTTTAAGGCAGATCTATGCTTTCTCTCGTACTCCTCTATTTCTTCCTTCATGACTTTGATGTCATTATGGGTTTGTTGGAGATGTTGCCGAGATCTAAGCAGATGTTGCTGTTGCCGTTGGAAAGCTTGTCTCCTGGCTTCCAGCATCTCAGGGGGTTCATTGGGTCCCACTGGAGTTTGTAATAGTTCTTGCTCTTCCAGTTCTGTCATTGGTGGAGCGGTGATTTCCTTAGATTTCTTTTCCGCGGGCTTTGTGCCACTAATATCTCCAACTTCCAGGTTTTCATCAGCGAGATCAGCTGACTTTTTCTTCCGGAGTTTGTACTGGAGCTTTTTAGAAGCACGGTGCTTTTTCTTGGAAGAAGGAGGTTTTTTGACAGGTTCATCTTCTGTCATCTCCTTGACATTAGGGAATATCGAAGAAGTTTCTCCGTCTTCTCTCTCTTCCACTGGCGGAGGGGTTTTAGGGCTTTCCTGGCTGTCGGCACCCGTTGTATCAGCTGGTTTTGCCATTAGCACTTCATGGAATCCCTCTTGAAAGGACTTAACTTTTCTTACGAAGGCATCATCGTCTTCGTCTTCGGAGTCGAAGTTATCCAATCCGGTTTTCGACTCCAATCTCGCCTCTATGGCGGCAAGCACGGACTCTGTTTCCGAGTTCATCGTCTGGTTGACGGATGTCGGATCTTCCGTCTCTGTGACGGGTATTGGTTCTTCCGTCTCTATGACGGGTAGGTTGTTATCTGCCTCTTGCACGGGATTTCCGTCATCCGTGTTTTCAGCGATTTCGGATTGCACCATGCCGATAAAGTGCGTATCACTGTTTTGTCGGCGATCTGAGCAAAATCCGGCATCATAGTCGTCTTCGACTGGGTATAGGGCGGGTGGGATAAATTTGCTTCCACCGCAAAACCCCATTGCCTCTGCAGTTAGTCCGATAAAGATGTTAGCAGATCCAATCGGTAACACGCAGGCACTTACCAGGTGGTTTTGCGCCGGTATATAGGATCCGTTGTCGAGGAAGCGCCCGACGTCGTCGTCTAATTCCAAGCTTCCGACAGTGATCGATCTTCCAATTCCGCCGAGTATCCCAGATCGGAATTTCACGCCTGACGTCGTTTGCCCCACGGTGGGCGCCAACTGTCGAGACATCGTAGTAGTTTTCATAGACTGGGGTGCCATGAGACTACGGTAGAGACGTGGGGTAACGGGATAGCGTAGTAACACAGAACACGGGGTTTTACCCAGGTTCGGTACGTCGCGACAGTACGGCGTACCTACTCCTGCACTTCTCACTAATTGGGACTAAAGCCTGTATAACAGGGTTACAATGTGAGGGAATAGATCTAGCTACTCGACGAGGATGAGCTTCTCGGCGAGTTGCGTAGAGCTTGTGAAGTTTGAACCTAGAACCTTGGAACTTTTTTAATCTATCTCCCGTCTGGCTTTATATAATAGCCGGATTAGGGCTTACAGAGTAGGAAACCTAGAAGACTACGTTTAACTTGTAACTTGGAAAGTAAGGAATCCGTCTTCTCCTCCAAGCCAGATCACGCGGGCCGTGATCCGGGTTCTTCTAGAATCCGGCTTCTGCGCGTCGGACTACTGGGCCGCCCAATGGACCTAAGCCCATTACCATGTAGGCCACCCTGGTAGTCCGGCTCTTTTGTCTACCATCTTCTATACCCCTATTCAGTATATATCCGACAGTTGATGATGTTCTTATCATGGTTAATAATAATCTTGTCCCCATTGATTTTGTTTTCTTGAATATTGAATGCAATGCTTTTTTTCCAATTGTTTTGGGAAGATCTTTTCTTAGAACTGTTGGTGCTATTATTGATATGAAAGAGGGGAATATTAAATTTCAGTTCCCACTCAAGAAAGGTATGGAACACTTCCCTAGAAATAGAATGAAGTTTCCTTTTGATTCATTTATTCTAACAAGTTACAATTTGAATGCTTCTTCACTCGAAAATACATGATTCCATTTTTCTGGGCCTAGCTAAAATGTGTTAAAGAAAAGAACTTCTTGGGAGATAACCCATGGTTTTATTTTTTGCTTTGTTTTTATCTGTTTTCTTTGAATCAAGGGGTTGTATACTTCTGTAGCAACTCATTTTTATGTTATTTTTCATGTTTTAGTAGTGCCAAGTAAAGTTTCTCACGAGAGTTGGAGTTGGTTTTCGGATTTTTGCGCAAAAAATAGATTTCTGTTGTCCACCGTAAATAATCGTCAAAAATTCCAAGAAGATCAGAATTACCTGACATTTTTTGTGCTTATTCCTCGGCTAATTCCGCAACTTTTTCGTTCTTTAATTTTTTCTATTTGAGCAACATAATAGCCTTGAAAAAATCGTCTTTACAGGCTATTCTGGTTTTGACAAATTCTGCCATTTTTCTTGCATTTGCTCTTTCACGACATCAAGTGGATTTCTTTGCTTCACGAAACATCAATGGATGTAGCTAATGTTTAAAAGTATCAATAGCACTTGTTCCATACAGAACCCATGGATTTTTTTTATTGTTGCACTAACCCTCTAATGTGAATTACTGTTTGAGTATGGTGTGAAGAAAGTTTTCAATGGTCAAGAGAAGAGATGATATATGTGATCAAGAAGAGTGCAAGGTCAAAGCTTGGGGATGCCCTCGAGGTTCATCCAAGCATTTCTTTAGAATACTCAAGCATCTAAGCTTTGGTATGCCCAAGGATTCCCCTTCTTCGTCAATTATCTATCAGGTCACTTCTCGTGAAACTATATTTTTATTCGGGCACATCATATGAAGTTTACTTGGAGCGTCTGTTTGTTATTTATTTTTTATTTTTTTCCTTGCTTAAATAATATGTTTGGACCTAGCATCCTTGTTTGGGAGAGAGACACGCTCCGCTTTTTCATTTTAATACTTGCTATGCTAGTATTCTTAGTTTTTCTTCTAGTTACTGAAAAAATTCCTGTTTAGCTCTTGTTTTCATTGCATCTCTTATTCGGAGCTGTTAGTTTTAGTAGTGATATGTGAGTACTCTCATGTCTTCTTGCTTTAGCATGTAGAGATTTTTGTTAAAGCATGTTTTGTATGGTGCTTGTTGGGAAAAGAAATTGCTGCTTGAAGTAGAATTTTTAACGGTGCAAGTAGAAGCTTGTATAAACTTTGGCTAGATCTTTTTCATATCATGCTAGATGTTATTTAGTTTTAAAGCCTTGTGGTTATTGAGTAGCATGATTATCCTAAAATAGCTGAGAGTATTTAATGTGCCATTGAAAGAATCATGAGTTGTTCTTGTCATATTGAAGCATAAATTTGCGGTATTCTCCTTTGAATGTTTTATTTGGTTGACTTGGCGCATGCTCACACCATGTTTATGACTATGAACCAGTCACTAATAGCCTCTATGATCATTTATTTTTAGAACTTGTGGTACCACTTATGCTTTGATTAATGATCTTTATGTCGCTATGCATGATTATGGCTCGTATGCTATCTTGATTTGTCGCTCCCAGTCTTCTGCTAGACTCCACCTGTACTGAGTATGAAATTCTACTTGTGCAATCCAACTCCCTAAAACCAAAGTTTTCCCATTTTGTCCACCATACATACCTATATGTGGTAATTAACCGCCACTCCCAATAAATTGCTCATGTGTTACCTTTAAAACCTTCAAAATTATTCTTGCTTTGTGTTCCTGTTTTTGCTCATGAGTACGTAAATAGAGAATCTTTATCTCACTTGTTGATTGGATTTCATACCCTAGAATAGTGGCTTCATCCGCTTATCCAATTGATAGAAGAGCTGGCAGCGGGGTGCCCAGCCCCAAATTAATACACGCAAACTCTCTTCACTATTTCCCCCCTGATTTATCAGTCAAAGCATAATTGTGTAAACAAAAGAGACAGAGGGATGAGCTTCTACACCAGTTGCGTCCTTCATATGGGAGTCTATTTTGTGAAATCTAGTTGGCTTGTGATGTACTGTATTTTCTGTTTACCATTCGTTGACATCAGCATACACCTCCCGAAATATAGACACTCCTCCACGATATGTGATTGTTGGCAGGAACCCGAGGATTCAGTTAGCCATGGTTTGCGTAAGATGGATGGGAGGAGTGTCAAGCATTTTAATACCTCTAATTAATAAAAAAATCTATAGCACATGAGTGATCCATGCTTCCCTCTGCGAAGGGCCTTTATTTTACTTTTATGTTGAGTCTCCATGTTCTAACTTTATGCACAATTGAGAGAGCATATTTTCCATTCTGAGTTTTATGTGCATTTGTCCGAGAAATATTATTAATTGATTCATGATGTGATATTTCTTGTTCTCTAACTATTTGTTCTAGTCTTCCTCATGAACTTTGAAGGTGTCCTATCATTTATGTTTTGCCCCACTCTTAAGGACTTGCATATTATCACTTTTCCATGCTTTCTCTATACTTGAAAAAACGCATATCTTTCTTTGCATTGTTATTCATGATCTTCTTTTTGTGTTACTTCTCATGATGCAAGGTGATTGGTATGCTTTATTATTAAAGTTTTATTATCATGCTTGTGTTAAATTTATGATCTTAGCTTACATATGCTTTTACATTATGATGATCAAGTTTATGTTCGTAGCATGTCACCTCACAAATTATGTGTTTTTATCGTTTACCTACTCGAGGACGAGTAGGAACTAAGCTTGGGGATGTTGATACATCATAAAGGTATCCCTAATTTCTGATGTTCCATGTTGTTTTCTTAATGTTTCCCACATGTTTGCTATACACTTTATGTATTTTTTATCGATTTTCCGGACTAACCTATTGACAAGATGCCACAGAGCCAGTTCCTTGTTTTCTGCTGTTTTCAGTTTCAGAAAAGTTTGTTCTGGAAATATTCTCGGAATTGGAAAATTCGAATCCCGGAAGTATTAGAATTCCCGAAGGTTCCACGGAGTCCCTGAGATACCCGGAGAAGGGCCCCGGGGGGCCAACACCATAGGGCGGCGCGCCCCTGGCCGTGCCGTGGGGTGGTGTGGGCTCCCAGGCCTCCACCGCCTCTGCACTTTCGCCTATTTATTCCTCTGAGACGTAAACCCTAGATATATTCCACTTCGTCCCAAAAACACCCAAGGCCGCCGTCATCGTCATCCCGAGATCGGGAGGGTTCTAGAGCTCTCCCCGGCACCCTGCCGGGAGGGAAATTCATCACCGGAGGGGTCTACACCACCATGCCCTCCTCCGAAGTGTTGCGTGAGTAGTTCATCCCTGGATTACATGTCCATAGAAGTAGCTAGATGGTTGTTATCTCCACTTTGTACCTCATGTTTAGATCTTGTGAGTTTCCTAACATGATCAAGATCATGTTTATGTAATGTTACATGGTGTGTTCGCTGGGATCTGATGGATGTTGAATGATATGTCTTCTGATTATCAATCTATCATGTTATCTTCATGCATATGTTATTTATGATCTTGCATGCTCTACGTCGTTAGTAGATGCTCTAGCCAAGTATATGCTAGTAACTCCAAGAGGGAGTATTTATGCTCGATATTGGGTTCATGCCTCCTTTGCATCTGTGCTCGAGTGACAGAATCGTGACGGATGGAGGATGTGCTGTTGCCATTAGGGAGAAAACAACAATGCTTTGTCTAAGGATGATGTTATTATTTACATTACACACTTTGCTTACTGCAATTATCTGTTGCTTCCAACTTAATACCCAATGTTTGTTTGGATGATATTCAGAGGGTGGATTATTAGTCATAGATGCAGTTGGATAACGGTCTATGTATTTTGTTGTAATGCCCGCATGAATCACATAGTAATCTTTATGTCTTGCATATCCAGTACGGTGCAGCCTTCATTTCTGTCAATTTCCCAGATGTAATTTGTTCACCAAACATGTTATCTATCTTTCACGGAGAGACACCACTAGTGAACTGTGGACACCTGTCCTTTTTCCTCATACGGATAAAACACCTACTGCTTTCATACTGTTCTTACTGTTTGCCTACTATTTTCCACACCATACGTTTAACCTCTTTGTGTTCAGCAAAACCGGTGAGATTGACAACCTCACTGCTTCGTTGAGATAAAGTGATTTGATTGTGTTGTGTAGATTCCACGTTGCTGCTGAACCGATAGTGCCCCCTGCCACCTCAGCTGCATCAACTTTTAGAGATTCCATGTCATCCTACTGGTCGATTCAACCTTGGTTTCTTTTCTGAGGGAAAACTTGCTGATGTGCTCTTCACAACCTTTATCGTGGGGTCTACCAACGAGGGCGTCTACACGCCATCATGGTTCACCATTTGGCCCTTTCTTTGCACCCTCCGGATTCTCATCTGGAGGAGATGAACTCGATGCCTCCGGTTCCTTGGCTTACATGAGTTGCAACAAGAGAGTTCGCAACGCATCCAATCTTCCCTCCATGGATGAGGTCAAGGAATTCTGCAATTCCTTGAGATCATTCATAGTGACTTTTGCCACGGAACCGACGACATCCGGATCATCGGGTGTACTAAACTCTTAGGCGGTTAAGCCCAAAAATTAAGAGCCGAGGCTCTGATACCAATTGAACGGATAGTATGGGCACCTAGAGGGCGGCGGGGGGGGGGTGAATAGGTGATACGGCCAATTTTAATTTTTCTTCAAATTTAGGCTTGACACAAAGGTAAATTCTCTATATAGTGCGACTATGGTGAATTTACCTATATGCCGATAACAACAATAAGCACAAGTAAAGGAGTGCGGAACGAGGCAACCGATATCAGAAGCACGCGGAGACATGATGTATTCCCGAGTTCCTCCTTGTGATGGGAGTACGTTTCATTGGAGGGGGTGTGAGTTTCGGCACGAAGGCCTACTCAACGCCACAAAGGCCTCACCCTATTCTCCGATGAACAACGCCACAAAGGCCTAGTCCATCTTCCATTGTTGATCCGCATTGAGGCAGGAATCGAATCCTTTAGAAACAAGCTTAGGGCACACACCCACAACCAAATTAGGGGCTCCCAACACCAAGAATCAAAAAGTGTTGCAAGATGTCTAGGTTCTCCAAACAATGGAAACTCTAGACTCAAATCCCTCAAGTGAATGAGGGGGAATGAAGAACGTCTTGGTGAAGAGGTAGATCCGGGTCTTCTTCTTCAATCCTCCAAAGATCAACACGTTTGGGTGGAGGAGTTGCGAGAGATCTAGGGTTAGGTGAGCTGAATAAATGGACTTCAATGCTTTGGATGAACTAGAGATCAAAGGAGGAAGAGGAGGGGCATTTATACCCCCTCCATAAATGTGGCCATTGGAGCTACAAACTTGAACCGGAATATCCGGTCCAACTTCCGATTAGGAAAACTTCGTTCAGATCTGAGATTTTGAGCAACATTGACTTTAACCAGAATTTCCGGTTTCACCTAAGTTTCTGGTTTCGAATGTCCGCTTGACTCCAGTGAGTGGAGGTTTTTGACTTGGCCAAATTCTGGCATTTCTTCTTCCAACCGTAATTTCCTGTTTCACCAAAATTTCCGGTTACCACCAGGAGCTAGAGAATTCCAGACTTAGCCCTTTCTTCGTGAAAACTTTCCAGCCGGAATATCTGGTTAACCCTGAAATTTCCGGTTGACTCCAGTGCCCAGAATGGTTTGGTCCTTAGCCGATTTCAGAGAAATACAACACAACCGGAATTTCTAGTTGTAGTGAAAATTTCTGGTTGAAATATACGGTTACCACCAGGAAGACCATAGGTTGATCTACCTTCACTTTTTGCGGTGTTCGATGCGATAGAGTACTTAAAATCCCGCACCACTTAACATATTTGTAAATAATATCGTTAGTATTGTTAACTAATACAGAAAACTCTAGGGATCATGAAATGCACTTTCATCCCCTTAGAACACTAAACACGTTGGGTGAACAAATTATAGTTTTGCAATTGATAAATTATCAGCGGACAATACTAGTATGCCAAAATATAGTTCACGGTAAATAGACCGCAATCCGACAACATCTTCTAGTAAAAGTCCACCTTGAGACAGAAATCCATCAAATCTCGCTGGTATTAAGTTGCAATAACAAAGTGACAAGAACACTGCGGTTTTCTCCCTAGCGGCAACGACACATCCTCCACCTTACATGTTTCTATCACTCGCGCACGGATGAAAAGGAGGCATGAACTCACTATCTAGCATATAAACCCTCTCTTGCATGTGCATACAATAACTTTGCCAAGGCATCATACACACCGTAAAGAATTGAAAGATAAGATTAAAACACACTAAAGATATAAATGAAGTACTTAAAAAGACATCAACAAAGTAATCATAATTTCATGGTTCATCGGATCAAGTGAAGTACTTCAAAAGACATCAACAAAGTAATCATAATTTCATGGTTCATCGGATCCCAGCAAACACAACATGCAGCAACTACATAACGGTGATCTTGATCATGTTAAATAGCTCACAAGATCTAAATATGGTGGCACAAGGGAGAGAGAACACAATCTTTCTACTGCTATGTACCCGTAGTCCCGGGATGAACTACTCACGCATCTGTTCGGAGACAATCATGCGATGTAGAGGCCTCCGGTGATGATTCGAGGTGACGACGCCTCTGTATTTGTTTCGTGGAAAAAATTTCCGTCCCCGAAGGTTTTAGGGTTAATGTGATTTTATAGGCAAAGAGGCAGCGTGA